>JAHZNI010003211.1:0-50806 GCA_027744415.1 Seira ritae | reverse complement strand
TGAAAAAAAATTGGAGAAAAAAAAAGGATAAGAACAAGGAAAAAAAAATAGTGATCTTAACAAGTAGCTTTGCTACTTAATAAAAAATCATACGTTATAACATACCTAAGCTATGTACAATCGCGTATAGGCCATAGGCTCACTTCCGTGACTTTGTGCGTTACGTTGCACTGTAGATGCAGCATACGTTTATATTTGGATACGTCGTTGTGCTTTCAGATTTCACGCTGCACTTGCACAGCATCAATTTGATTTTAAAATTTACTTTTAAGCATTTTTAATGTTTGAGCTATTGCAAAAATTGGAACATTTGAAATTTAATTGTATCTCCTTTCGAGAATAACTTTCTACTTCAAGACTGAAATCCTTGATTGTAGAAATTAATTAATGAAATATCTTGGAAAGAAGATAAAAAATTAAATGGTCTTAAAAATTAAAAAAAGTTCTCTAAATTGCTTTCATGCTGCATCCCTTTTATATTTTTGCAAAACTTTGCATCTTTTTCCTTAAAATTGCGAAAGAGCTCAGCTCCAACAATAGGCGCATTTTATGACAATTCTAAAAACAGCAAAGGTATGGATAAAGGATGCATTTCAAAGCTAATAAAATCGGTAAATACATAGTGCATTTTTATTACGATCCCATTTTTGCTGCAGTGCGTCTTTCTTTTCCGCCTGAATTGTACATTTTTTTTGTCTAGTGAAGCTTGAGATTGCGAAAAAAATAGATAAACAATTCTGAACATTATTACGCACCGTATACTTTTCCAACATCGCTTTGCTACCGAATTGCTACTAAAATTAATATCGTTTTTTATTGATTCCAATATTTATATAGACATTCTTTCTATTGCAATTATTTTATGACCCATTTATTCGAATAAGCGAAACATGATGCTCCCATCATTTGATATTTTAGCATGACAATAAAATATATTTAGTGCGTTCAAAAATGAACGCATAGGACATAAAGTGTGAGTGTGATACGTTCATCGAATTGAATAGTTTTTACCGTGGAATACAAGAAAACCCTTTTTGTCATCATCAGCCTTTCTCATCCCATAAAAGTGTGAAGATGCGCTGGGTTTTAAAAAAAATCTTTGGCAAAGAGTTATCTTTTCCCATCTATTTTTTATGTGCCGAATCCGAATCAATTTTGTTTTTTTTTGTTGTTTCAAATAAAGTGATTATAAGATTTTCACTACTGCTTTTGCATAATAATCAATCGCGGTCCAATAGGTTTCATTGTATTCATGGTTTTCGTGTCAATAAAAAACTTGGTGTTTTTTTTGTGTTGGCTAAAATATGTACATTAGTTCTCTTCGAACCATTACAATTCTAACTGTACCCTGATGCTATGCTATGCAACGTGATGTCAAAATATTGAATTCATTATTTCCTACCATAAAGCGTCTGAATTGGATGAGTCAAATTTATTATCTACCTATTTTAACACTCATCACATCACACATTGATCTATCGAAATCATCACGTTTCGTTTTCGAAAATTTATAAACTATCTATTAAACAATACATAAAACTATTGTAGCTCCATTTCCATTGCGCATTTACACAACGAAAAAAATAAAACCACAAGAAAAAAGTCTTTTAAATAGATTGAACCCTTTTGCATTCCATCAGGCTCGGCTGATCCGGGAAGGGAAATCCTTTTTCAGAATATTTTTTTAGGGATAACAAAATTCGTATATGTATTTATGAAATGCATATGGCTTAACATTCATAGCAAAAAGCTAAAGCTGTAATACCTCCTATGGTTTCGCAACATATTATTCGTATTGAATATAAAGATACAAATAAATGTATTTCTTTAATGCGATCCATCCACATTCAGAGACAAAATACGGAGCAAAAAATCATATTATATTGTGTCAGAATGCCTAATACGTTTTATGCATATATTATATCTACTTGTCATTTTCTACTACGTACATACTTTGTCCCCTTCTCGTATTGTTTCTTTAAAGAAAGCTCTTCTGATCTTGCTTCTTTCTGTCAACGTTCAGTTCAAAATCCTATGAAAAAGGAGATCGTATATGAGAAGTAATGTGATGTGATGTGGTATGTTCCACCAAAAAAATGATTTCTTCTATATATTTTTAACAGCGAACAAAATATTTTGTATTTTTGGGATCAGAGAAAGCAGTAGCAGTATTGGAGGAAACGAATCGGGCATAATACAACTGCAAATGTTTGCATGCATTATTACGCTATTGTGGAATTCTAAAAAAAGCATAACGGAAAGAATGACTAAGGAAATAAGTATAGGAAAAAAATGACACGTGAAGTGCTTTAAATGTTTACGGATCATTTTATGATACATTGAATTGAGAACCCAGGATTTGGAGGGGGAGAACAGAGCGAGCTGAGACGATGAGAAATGAAATGGGTATTAAGCTGACTGTGGGCAAAAAAGAAGGAATTTGGGATAAAAAATGATATGTTTATAAAAATGGCATCATAAAAGTTCTGGAGAATTTCCGTCATTTTCCAGCTTCAACTTGACATTTTCTCGCTATTTTTGAATATCAATAAATAGATAAATACTGTATTTATTACGAGGAAAGAAAGTGCGTAGGTATGTATGGTATGGGCTTCTTCACAGATGATGGCCTGAGATGGCCAACCTGTGAATTGCAAATTTCTTTTTGACGTGTTCATGTTGATTTAGGATTACTCAAAATGCTTATGTCGGATCCTGCTATCACCAGAGCGATCTGATACAAAAACTGGTTCTGTTAAACTGAATTTCAGGAGGAACGTGCTCAAGGAGGAATATCTACTACGGGAATGGAAATGGAAAGGTATTCAGTAGAATCAGCATCAGCCTCATCATCACCATCACCATCAACCACCCTGGCCTTGCTATGGCGATAGTTTCTTCATCCTATTCTGGTAATTTCTACTTTCCTTCTTATCTATCATTTAATTTCGATAGCTATCAATTTAAATAATGGTGGCTTTAATTAAGCTGATGAAGTAACAGGTATCGTTTCTTAGAAATCGTGAAATGTTTGTCTTTCACGAGAGATGCGATTGCGTAGGAAATGAAGACATCAGCTATTGTTGTTGTAAGGAAACCACACATAACTATCTAGTTAATTACCACCGTCTAGTTCTTAGCAGTAAAACAGCTATAACATATAAACTATTTCCCATCGCAATAAAAATTAATTAAGATTGAAAGAAAATTGATTTCTGCATCGATATGCTGAAGTTGCGTAGATATACCTAATATATCCTTTTGGTAAATTGAAACCGATGGAAGCCTGTTTATCTTTTGTTCATCAGCTCAAAGAATCTTCCGGTGATGGAGATAAAGTCATTACATAAAACAAAATAGGAATTCATTTTGGAGAAAACTACTTTCGTTGCAGTTGCATTGCAGCTGAAGTATATATGTATATGCATGGAAGTAGGTAGTAGGCAGTAAAATTCAATTGATGACTCGTCGCTACCCTCTCTCAGCAAGAATAGATACGAATCTCTAGAACGGCATTTTATTTGGAGCAGTGCAATAAATTAGAAGAACTAATGGCTCATATTCGGTTTGATTCGATCTTTGCTTAATGCTCATCTTTTTAATGACTTCTTAAGAATAAAGCATTGTTTCCTTTACTTAATGACGATTTGCTCCAGAATTCAATTGCTTCGAGGCCTTTTATGTGTTTGAATATCGCAGGCTCAGATTACATTTGAAACGATTTCAATAAAAAAAAAGTATCCTAAGAACTTCATTTCCATCGAAGTCCGCCGCTTGGCATTGTCCATGAAAAAGTATTCGAATTCGAATGTCACCGGATCGGATTCAGGTTGTCCATAAAAGTTTATTGTAGTATTTCTCCGAAGAAAAGGAGCACTTTTTATTCTCCATTAAACCAGGAATAACATTACTTTCGAATAACCCATTTTGAATGTGTTTGAATTTTTGATTTTCATGAAAATCATTGAACCTTTACGTAAGTACATACCTAGGTACTCCAGCAGTCAGTCTTGCACTCGAGGAAATTAAGCAATCGCTTTGGCTTTGCTCATCGTGCTCTCTCCTCGGTTTACGCTTGCATTGCACTTGCTCACTAGAAGAATGAAAGCATCTCCTCAAACCACTCTTGGTCTCTCTACGGGATAGCAGTTATTATCGGAAGACAATTATCTTCTCTCATTATGGACGTTGATATTGTTTGAGGCGATGATGATGCGATGTTTCATTAGTTTCGGATCACATACTTACTTACCGTCGTCGCTGTGCTGTGTAGGAGCAGCATGCAATGTGCATGAAACAAGAATTTTCAAAATCCAAATTTCATTTCAAAAAATTTCTTTGGCTCGGGAGCTACATAAAACAGAAGATTGTAATTTCGAATATCTCCAAAATTGGAATCATAATATTTTTTTCGTTCGCAATTCGATTCTTCTTAGCAAGCCATATTATATTAGCATTGCATTTATTTGTTGGTAAGAGCACATATTTCACGAGAGTATGCTGAGTGTGTTTGTAAAAAGAGCTGAGAACCTGCACTAAATTTTTCTCCAATCGCGTGGTGGATTGGATTGGTTTCGTCTCGCCATTCATCAAAAGTCTCGCATTTTTTTCCCTGCTCATTATTCTCCTTCCTCTCCTCTAGTGATAGGAAATTAAGGTGTTCTTTCATCTATACGATTTAGCTGAATATTATATATCTGCCGCTGTGCTATGATGGTTTTGTGGTTCATCAGTTCAGTTGTTATGTTGTATGTATGTATGTATGTGGTGTGGTGGGAAGTATTTCTCAAGAGGAAAAAAAATAATATGTAGGAGGATCGGGATTGCATTGAGATGATGTGTTTTTTATCAACGGCGACATCCCGCTGAGTTGACCCTTGTCATGGATACTTTTTTTCATATATCAGAGGAACTTCAAGAAGGAGAAGAAGAGTCAGTCTCTCACACACACATACACAAAAATCCATTGGATTGGATCTTCTTCTCCTTTCTTCTTTATCCATATGCTGCATGTATCAGCTTACAAAAGTACAGCATTCCAACATTCATTTGACAGATTTATCGCCACTGATTAACAATACAGATTGTGTTTTTAAAATAAATCCCCATTGATTTATTTCTTATAAAAAAGTGTTTTTTTTGTCCTTGTCCATCTATTCACTTCTTGAGAGAGCTAGTCAGTCAGTTTTAATAGAATCCATTTTCTATCCCTTTTTCCAATCTTGGCTTTGGTTATATAGTTCGTCGCCTGTTGCACTTGAGCCATATTACTTAATATGTACTTCTTTAGATGATATAACCTTATTTATTCGGGGAAAATTGCTTGTTAATAATAATAACAATATTTTATGGTTTTAATATCTCTTTGTAACTAAGCCACTGAGAGAAAAAAAAATTATGAGTTGAGTGAGTAAGCGCTCCTGCCTGCCATGCCAGTCCAAATACTGAAACTGAATGTTTTTCTTAAGAAAAGCTAAAAAAAAATACCTTTTTGATGTCTGTTGATAGTAATAATAATAATAATCATAATCGTAATACATTGTACTTGTGACTGCTCCCAGGTACCAGCAAATCCATGAAAAATATTTTGTTTCCACTACACTCCCTATTTTCACCTGAAATCAGAATAGTACACAGTACAGAACAACAACAACATAATAATAACCACACCAACTTTTACCTATTATGCATCTTGTAAAAGTGAACTACGACAATGCAATGCCCAATGAGCAATGAGTGTATCAGGTATCTGGAATATTTAAATGCCACAGAAAGAAAATATCAAAGAGTCAAAACGAAATTTTATCCTTTCCTCCTCCAAAAAATATATATTCCCAAAGGATTGGGTTGGCTTGGCCATTGACCATTATGATTATCATCGTCATCATCATGATTATTATTGCTTTTATGATTATTGTTATTGCTTACCGGTCCATTTGCTCTTGGGCTGGAGACACATAGTTTTGGAAACATTTATTCCTAATCTCTATTGAAATCTATAGATTCCTTCGCTTCGTAGCGGAGTATTTTATGATTATGTGCTGCCTTCTTCGTAGTTAAATGAGGAATCAAACGGATTCAGCAATTTAATAGAATTGCATTGCGTTGTCAGTTCTTTTGCTGCTGCAATCGCATCACACTAGTACCTGTTACATGTTGCCGTTGCAGGTTTTATAGGATGCAAAATGCGATTAAACACACTTCGTTTACAAATTACAAGACCAGGGCCAGGGCCGGTACTTTAAGCTGATTTAAATCAAAAAACAATTTTCGTAATCCCTTTAATATTCGTACAGGTTTCAACGAATCATGATGAAAATTTACGTGTTTATTGTTCATTGAACAATGTAGAAGCTTGATGTATGGCTCATTGAATGCGATTTTCGGGCAATGGCAATAGACAAATCCTGAAAAAACGATAAAATATTGTGTTAAGTTAAGAACGAATGATATAGTGTTTTCAAATATTATTTCACGATTACAATCCTTTAATTCTGAGATATTATACTTGACTTGAGTTTCATTTCCCTGCCCATTTATACCCTTTACTGTACTTTCTTTATTGAATTTTGCTCGGGATAGGATTGGGAAGAGAAGTAGCAGTTTTTTTTCTCTCTCGTAAAGCCAATGAAGGAAGGTGAGTTGATTCCACCTCCTTGTTGATCCTCTCTACCTGATTCTGACCATTTACATTTTTCGAGATCACTTTATCTCATTTCGATTATTCATGCCACATCGGCCATAAATTTTCCTTGACCACCAGATTTATATTTTTTTCATCCTCTTCTTCAAAACCTGACCGACAGGCGAAGCCATAAGTAGATAAAACACAGTATGCTTCATGTCATGTGGTCTAGTCCTAGTCGCGTCTAGTAAGCGTAGAAAGACAATCTATCTGTGAATTCATTTATGAATATAAAATATGCTGGCCAAACTTGAAGAAAAGGAGGAAGTCAGAGACTACTTCTGGCTTCACCTACCAACCGATTTCCATAATTTGAGCATACATAATGGAATTATGCGCTTTGTAGTCACTCACCTGTGATTGCTTCCATTATGATCTTTAATGAATACGAAAAAGATTTTTGATTCGTAATCAGGTGCATCGGCCGGACCCATGCTCATTTCATAATTCTAATGGACAAATAAAAGATTCGAATATCTTACAGTTAAAGAAATACTTACCTAACTAAAGGGAAACGTTTTTTCTACTGATCAGAGAAGAAAACATTTTTATGACGAATTTTGTTTAATACCCTCACAAAATCATTGGTTTAAGAAGATAGAACTCGTATTAGATCTGTTTTGAGATAAATCATTGTGTCTGAAAAAAATCATCCACGCATGTATTTAGTCTTCTTCATACTGATGTACCTGTGATAATGAAGATGAAGCGGGTCGGATTTATTCGGACATTGTTTTTCAATTCTTGCATTTTTCAAGTTCTAATCTTTGACTGCCAAAAATCTGCTTTCTAGTCAAACAAATCATTAGCATACATAATTGTTATCAAATCCTGATTCGATGGGGCTTGGACATCAGGTGGGATTTCAAATTCAATTCACAACTTAACAATCGGTCTCGAAGTGATAGTGATGCGTCTGAACTTTTCACATTCATCGCTTTGCATAATGCGACATTCGATGGAGCATGGAAATGGAAAGCACGAGACAACGTACGACGTACCCAGTTTGCACCCTATCTACCTGCTTAGCTGAGGCACGCGGAACAAAAGTCAGCCGATAAATCGTAGGACGCGCCTCAAACCCATTTTGTAAACGAACGCAAATGTTTAAAAGAAATTGATTACTTCATCAGCTCGGAATCTAGACATTTTGATTTGAAGTAATCGACCATTTTCCGTATTTTACAGCGATGCTTTCCATACAAATGTTGATTTTTCTTTCAAGTGCCTTGTATTTTGTATGAAATTGGCTGGTCCACCACCGCACCGGTGCCATATAGATACCCAGCCCGTCTACACTCTTCTTCAAGCTTGTCTACATATTGGAACCATTAAATTGTAAGACGAAGCAAAGTGAAGAAAAGAGCTGAAAGTGCTTGTTGCTTTCGCTCTTAACAGCAATAACAATTACCATCATCATCCTAGTCATGATTCAATGCCACTCAATAAAAACAATCGGCACTTGTCCGAAAACACGACCATTGAGGATTCACGGGTGGCCTGCTCTGCTCTGTTGTTGTGCATCTCTCACTCTTTTCGCTGGATGCGATGAGCAGATCCTGTCGCTGTCTCTCTTGAGAGGAAAAGGAGATGCGATAATGTTTCTAGATTGTGCTCTCAGCATAAAGGATTGTACAAACTCAACTGATTGAATTCTCTCAATTCGATACCTTCTAACACGATTTTCTTGTTCTGGTTTATGTTCTTGCTGTTGTTCATGATGATGATGATGAGCATGACTCACAATCGAAAGGAAAGGCCTCGCTCGGAGAGACCGTGCCGAGCCCAAGCCTAGACCAAAAAATTGATGACTGCAGTTTCGATGCTACAACAAACACTTAAAGTTCTTAACGTGATAGTGATGATGATGATGATTGCCTATCAGACGGTGAACTGGTGAAGTGTTTAGAGGCATCAATAGCATCATCATCACTTCATCACGCACGCACCATTCATTACTCTATTAACTTTGGGATCACGACGCTCTGTCCATTTGCTTTTAAAAAATCTACATCAACGGCATTGATTGACTCTAGCATTTCTCCTCCTTCCATCTTTTCTCTCAGATGAAGTTGCGAAAACTGAGAAAATGAGTGAGAATTTCATATTGACCTTATAAATAATGATCTTCGGTTCGGAAGGTAACGTCTTCATGTTTGCATTCATATAAAAAACTCATCAATATCTCTTATTCAAAAGAATCGTCACCATCATCAGTAACCCTTATCATTTCATTGTGTTTTCATCATCATCACAGAACATGCATACTTGTTAAAAGCACTTTTATCGTCACCTTAGCTTCGAAGAACGTGCGACATTTTGACTCATCCCTCATTGAAATGTGGTCGCGCTGAATGAGAAGTAAGATAAATTACTTATTGATGGTGGATGAATAATAGGGAAATAGGTTTTTATTGGAAATAAAAAAGCCTGACAGGACAACAAAAGCATATTCAAATGCCATCCAGCCATAAATGTAAAGAACACAGCAGTAGAAATTGTTGCCCTCGTCAAGAAAGCAGAACTGAGAAGATCAATGTGGTCAAGATTCTCAGTTTATTCATCACATCACCTCTGCTGAATAAATGTCTTCTCGGCAGAAAAGCATAAGCTATAGGTATTCACACTTGCATAAAAAAAGTGGGAATTGAAAATGTGTGTTCCGAGAAAAAAGTTATAAAACCACAAATAAACTTCTACTTTCTTTTGCTCAAGATAAGTCGCAAACGATTGTCTGTAATGCAATGTAATGCATTGAACCGGATTTCTAATTTATGACCTCAACGCGTCCGATGACTTCTCAACAGAAAATCGTTTTTCAAAAAGCTTTAAATCAATTCCAGCTTGTCTCTCTTGTTAGCCACGCTCGCCTACGACGTCTACCCAGTCTGCCGTGCTGTGCTGTCCATGAAAAACGAATAGGATGGACAGAGACAATGTTGTTGGGGATATATGGATTTTTGTTTTTCAATTTTATCTGAAAACAATGCGTGTGACAATGACAATCGCAATCAAATCGAGTTAGAGACCAGGTAAGGTAAGGTAGAGCATATTTCATGAATGTACGTTCTTTAGCCTCACCCCTTTTTTCTTCAATATGCTCCTCCATTTACCATTGAATTCAAGCACTCCATTTTCACAGCAGGCCATTAAAATTGGACAAATGGATTTCTCTCGTTCATTTATGATTCCTTTCTTACCTTTCACTGATCTATAGAGGTCGTGGAAATTTGGAAACGTGTCATTGTTCTTTGACGATAAAATCCATTTTTTCTATTGTTTTCTATATTTTTTCTCTAAACTAATAATTCTCTAGATTGCTAATTCATTCTATGCAATTTAAGTAATTCTTCGCAATATACCTTGGTCGCTCAAAACTAACTTTTCAGTAAGGTCCTAAATCTGAACTATAAACTATTTTAAAATCAAATTTTTTTTTGAAAGGAATTCGAAGTGGAAAAAATGTCTTACATTTTCGAATAGCTGGAATTCCTTCACTTCTACGACTTCCAGGCAGTTCCAGACCTGGACAGAAACCCTATCTATTTTAACCCCTGCTTGAAATCATATTTTGCTGTTCAATATATAGGTACTATGAAAATAAAAAGACAAGGTAAAAAACTCGTTTCTAACAATGAATTCCAGAAATCCTCTCGAGAACAACATGATATTAAGAGAAAATGTGCATTGTTGACATTATTTTTACTGCACTCAAGAATTAAATTCTTTTCTTTATTATAGCGCATTAATCTTAACTGCACCACCTCACAAGGAGGTTTCCCTTTCCTCCTCGTCATCCATATCAATTTTCAAAATAGAAACAAATCTGCATGCGTAGCATAGCGCAGTCAAAAATACTACCTTCACAAGACAACACACAAGAACTGTTATATACTCCACTTGTTCTTCTTTTAAAAAAACGAGTTCGTTCATTTTTTTTATTCCTGTGATCTGAAACAAACAAACCAAACCAAACCACTGCCATACATACCATCACCACCACACGAGCTAATTCATTGCATTGTGCATGATGACGATGACGATCTTTTTGAGGACGATGCAATAATAATAATAATGTTTCAACATGTTCAACTTGCAATTGCCAGTTGGCACGAGGGGGTCCGCTTTGATTCCTTTTGGGTCGCTCTCTTCTGAAAAGGACCATCTTCTTCCTTTTCTTTTTCCCCACTTAAGATCAATGTATTAAAAGCATGTCGCACTACAAGTTTGTTTATCCACATTCATTACAATACTTTATTACGTCTTCTCGTTAAAGTTTTTTTTTTAAAAGAAAGTGATGCATTTCCAGATCTATCTTCATGATAATAATCCATAGAACAGAGAGAGAGAGAGAAGAATAAAGGAAAATAACCAGGCTCTATATATTTTTTAGGGGGAAAAAATAATTTCTTTTTCTTCCTCTTCTCCTCCATCCACTTTTCCCTTTATCGAAGAAGCAAAATGAGAGGCATCGCATCAGCAGGATGATATGATGCAGTCCTCCTTTTCTACAAGATAAATTTATCGACTCCATTTATGGATAGAAACGATAGGAAGGACACCCAACTGGGGAAGATACCGTATGGCATCATGGAGAAATAAAGATTAGTGCAAAGGAGACAAAAAAACGAACTACTACTACATACTACGACAACGATCATCATCTTCATTCTTTGTCGTCGTTATCAAAAGGAGAAATAAAAAGGGAAGAGAGAGAGAGAGTGATCATCAGGCAAATCGCTAATAAACTTGGTGATTTATAATATGATTTCAGGGAAAAAATTGTTTCTCCTTTTTATCCTTCTCCGACTGCATTAGTAGTGGTAGTGGTAGTAATGCTGTGTGTGCGTGCGTGCTCAAAAATAGATATTTTTTTCTCTCCAGAAAGAACAACTCTGGAAAATGAGTTGTTTTACACCTTTCCGCATACTTTTTTCACAATCAGCCAAAGTACATACTCACATAACGTGCAGAATGCATATCTCATCTCATCTCATAGAGAAAGTATAGTGTCGTACATACATAGTAGTCATTGGTTTCATGGCTTGTGACACAAGCGGGGTAATGATTACGATGATATTTTTATAATGCTCTGGAATCTTGAATGGAATCTTGTGTAATGAAAAAAATAGCGGATTCTCTTGTGTTGTCGCCGTTCCATGCTGGTAAACGTATTATTTCATTTTTTTATCTAGATAGTTACCCATCCAGAAATATCCAGGAAAAAAAGCACTCATGCCATGTACATACGTAGTAATTTCCAGATTATAGAATTTTTTCTCTCACCCGCTGCTGAATTATTTGGATTGGATAAGTACGTTTATCAGAAGAGGTAGTAATGGTTTGGGTAGGACAGGATTTGAATAATTATTAAACTCTATTTTTTACATTATCAATATGTAATAGTAATACGGAAAAGAACAAATTGCTTTGTCTTCCTCTAGAATTTATGAAATCGATTTTGTCTCCACATGATGATGCCAGATTGTCGTTGTTGAAAAAAAATTGTTTCTGAAAAAAGTTGAACAAGAACAAGACACGTAGCGAGAAAAGCCATAAAAATTATTGTATCTGGATGTCGTATCCCATTAGAATGAAGCAATTATCGTTATAATGCTCCTGTGATTTTTTTCCCTCCTTTAAGAAAGAACAAGTTGAATTTTGTAGAATTATACATATAAGGCCAATGTAAGGTTGAGGAGGTTGGGTAATCTTCAAAAAAAAAGTTGTCCAATATAGACACTCTAGGTGGTCAGCAAAAAGATATTTGTGTCGCATAATCAAAAGGAATCACTTTCTTATCAGATTTTATGACAATTTCAAACGGTTGGATTTATCCTGAAAGTAAAAAAAATTATTCAGTCTGGCTTGGCTAAGGTTTAAATATGCTTGATAAAGAAATTTTTTTAGTTGTGTTGTGTCCATGTCATACATACATATGTGCATACGCAAATGCCTTTAGGTTTTAAGAAATCAAATCTGGAATTAATTTTTCAAGATATTAAATGCGACTCTTTTTTTAAAAAAACCAAACTTGATTTGATAGCGATTTAGCGAAAGAAGGAATTCTTTAGCAAAAAAAGCTTCGGAAACATGCCGTGCCTAGGTAGGTTTGAAGAACACGATATTGATGGGATGGCACACCCCCTCTTATCAATGCCATGGATAGACAACTATCAATTACTGAGGTATTGCCCATCATTTGATTACGAAAATTACGCCAGAAAATTGACGACGACGTGCCATAATATTCTACGGACATTCCATTCATCCTTCCTTACATGAGCATAATTCACGCATAATATATTTTTTTAAAAATAATTTATCCGCGTTCGTTCTCCTCACAATTTATTGACTTGAGCGTCCAGCAACCATCATCGATCAATGCGTGTGGGATTTTTTTTCATTCCTTCTAAGAACTTTGGCACTTCCTTCATTAGAGCCATTATTACCTGCATCACCTTAAATTCTCCGTTGAAGAAATCTCTCTTCTACAGAATGAATGAATGTACCTAGATAGTGATAATAGCCATTGGCCAATAATCGTTTATGGAAACCTTCCAAGACACGTAATGGATTTTAAACCACAGAAAAATCTTGAGAAAAAATCAATGGCTAAATATGCATCTTATCTGGTCAACCGCAAAATATTCCTTAGGGGAATAAACTTTGAAGATATTTTTCCCCCGTCGCTAATATGTACTCCACTCATCTCATTTATCGAAGTTTCGAAAATTGTTTGTCGCAGTTTTGCGGTCACAATTACAGCTAGTGATGCTTAACTGATTTAGAAAATACCTATGTATTTCAAAGCCTTTCATTTTCCATTTTCCTCTGTAGCTTAATTTGTGGTTTCCCTTTTCGAACGAAAGTGATCGCCTGCGTAGGATAATAATCATGCATTTACGCCTTGGATCGGTCCATGTGCCCATAAATATTATTACAATATTGCATATTCGATAAAAAAAACTTTCAGTTTCACTCATATTTCAAAAAGGAATATTATTTGATACATTGTTTAAAACTGGCAAAACAGTATTCTTTTAAAAAGAAATAGGGTGTATCGAATATTACAGAATTTAATTATGTATGACTTAATGCAATACAAAACTGAATAGAACGAGTTAAGAAACGCATTCGAGATTTTTTCCAATTCCTTTAAAAAAAATAATGGCAGACGTCAATCATTTCTTCATTGTAATAATTAGTCGCTATGCTATGGTCAAGGCGGAATCGATAATATAGATAATATGGTATTTGAAAGAACATGATGCATATGAGAGTTCACATGTGCATGTGCAGCCAAACAACCTGCACATTAAAAACAGAAAGATAAAAAAAACCGATTGTATGAAAGGAAAATTTCGTGCATATCAAATGCAATTTCCGATCAATTACTTATTTCCTTTGCAAGAAACATAACATGGATAAATAGTATTTCATTTTCATGGACTTGTCGACAGTGAAGATAATAAGTTTTCGTGACGATCCAAAGAAATGGTTCATCTCGTCGTACCGTACCACCACCACTACTACCACCGTCCAATTCGGCTGGGAGGAAAATTTGGTACTTAATGCATCACATCATATTACCATGCATGTCGTATCGAATTTGAAAGTGAAGTCAGGTATGATTAAGAAGGAACAGATAAAATAATAGCAATCATCCCCCTTTCCACCATCAATTTTCAAACATTATACATAACTACTCCCATCCCCAATACATCCCCTATTTCCCTAAAAGCTTCAATCGAGCACGGCGACGCGGCAAGAGCTTGACGAAACTCGTATTTTCCACCTTTGAGTGGTGTGACCATATCACGTCCGCTGAAAAAAATTACTACTATTCCTTTCTTACTGGAATTGATTCAACCCAGCCGTGATGCAGAATGTCCCTCTCTGAATGTATCACTAAATCATCTTGACGGGGATGAAATTCAATAATTACTTAATTTGTCCAGTTCATGACAATTATTATGAGATCGACTATGATGATGAGGTGTCAATTTAAATCGAATTTTTACCTCGAATTTTTTTTTCAATCTGTCCTTGTATAAAATAAAGAATACATATATCCACTACAGTAGAGTAGAAGCTGTGGTTCGTGGTTTGGCGTGGCATGGCGTGTGTACTGCACGCCTATAACTACCACATTGCAACTCCTCCTGTCATATTTTTTCCCGAGCTTGGCATGGTCGGCCATGTCATTATTATATATCATAAAAATGGCAGGAAAAGGAAATCGGTTTTTTGACGGAAGTCATTGGCAATCTTGATATAAAAAAAGCATTGTTAAATCAGGCGAGGAATAGCCGAGTGAATACATAGTTGAATGAAAGGGTTTTGTGTACTATTCATCCAGTCATTTTCCCCGTAAGTTCCATTCTTCATTTCACCCTTTTTCGATGAAACACAAAGGAGACGAGGGAGTTCTCAGTTCTGCTGAATCTGAACCAAAGACAATAATGAAAAAAAATTGTAGGTCTCGTGAGAAAACTTGTTGAAGGTTTTCCATCAAACTTTTCTTCTTTTTTTAGAGAAAACCCCAAGCAGAAAGTGCCAGGAGCATGTTGAATTACATGGCGTGGCACTCAAACTTTAACCCGACGTTCATTTCAAATTTTCATTATTTTCAAAAAGCAGAGTTTCCGAAAAAGTGAAAAGGAACTACATCATAGAACATTGTTAAGATTAATGAACGTATGAAAGCATTGTTGTCTCTTGTCTCTCTAGTACACTGTACACGTACACATGATCTGAAAACTCGGAAACTCTCATATATCGACCTTCAATCACTCGTATAGGTAATCACATTACCGTGGGCTTAACTACCTTTGAATATATTCGTCAGTTTCTCTAAAAACAATTTTGAATTTGCGATGTTTTTTTGCAAAATAAAACATGACATGACAATACATATGACACAAGTTAAATTTCCCTTGTTTGGCCTGACATGATTTCGATTTTAAATTTCTGTAGAAATTATTGTCTGCTTTCCATTGAATCCTTTTAATTATTTTCCTGCCTTCAATAATGTTGACGATGATTGTGTCATGCCTTATTTCTCCCTTCCAAAAATATACATATTTTGAATAAACATTGAAGATTAGACTTTCTGGGCGTCCATTATTCTAAAAAAATGTTTACTAATGCCAGTTGATGGCAAGTCGGCAGAGAAATAAAAGTATCATGGCTCATGGCTGTAGCAAAAGAATGTGACTTTTATTCTTTGATTCCCTCATGGCTATTGCTTTTCATTAGGAGGCAAGAGGAAAGATATTTTTCTTTCCCTATTTTCTTCTCCTCGTCATTAGTTATTCCAGTCGAGTAATTTTCTGTGTTTTTATTTAGGGAGTAAAGACAAGGGAAATTCATTCAACTAGAGTTCATTTTCTTGATTGATTTTTTTAAAATTGAGATTTAATGATACAGCAGTATGGATCCTGAGAATAGCTGGGCTTTTTCATCCTCTCATTTAAAATTTTTTTGCAAGGGATACTTCTTAACGAGGAGAAAGGGATATCGACTCTACAATATTCACTTCCCATCCAAACGTTACCAAAATAATATCCCAGGGTTTAAGAAAGTGATACTGGCTCGAGCTCGATTGTTTCTCCAGCAACAGCAATGGAAGATGATTATGGTGGTGGTATGGTAGTGGTAGTGGTGGTAGCTGCAGTGGTGGTGGTAGTATTAAAACAGGATAAAAAAACAATAAGATACTTTGTTAAAAAGCAGGAGTTGAGCTGGTTCTTTTCCAGTTTTAATATGATTTCCCCCTTTTGAGCTTCAACCCAACAGTCTTTAGTGATCGGGTGTGACTCTTCTTCTTTCTCCTCTCACTTTTTTTCCTCATTCTGTCCTCCTCATCTTGTTAATCAAATGCAAAGAAAAAAGTGGAGAAGCTGACTGAAAGACAGGGAGAAAGATAAAACAATAAGTGAGAGTGAGTGTAATAGGAGGAGAGGAGAAGAGATCCACGGAGAGTGAGTGGTATTTTTATGTTGATCCAGGATTCACTAAAATGTATGCATGTTTATAATAATTAAAAGCGGCGTGTCGGTTCCCAATGACATTCTCTAAAAAAGAAAGGCTCGATACGATACGGATATATACTCCCTTTCCGATGATGATGATGATGAGGATGATACAATTTTTGCTCTTTTCTCGTCAAACCCAAAGAGAAAAAAAATGAGTCTTTGAGGAGCGTCTTTGTTTCGCTTCTTTCTCCCAACAGACTTTCCCTCTTCGACTTCTTCTTCTATCTTTTGCTCTTTTTTTTACTCAAATTTTCTCTCTCTCCCTGGAAAATACCATAACAGTAAATAAACTGATGGCGGTGGTAAGTCAGTTAAGCAGCAGGAAAGAAAAATTGTATAATCAAGGAAGAGAGATAGAAAAGAGGAGAGTAAAAACTGCTCGTTTCTTTCTTTCCTTTTTCTATTATTAAAACGTATTAAGAGCCAGGGAAAATTCTTTTGGACAAAATTGAATGCAAAGATAATATGTTGATGGTGTACAGTCTGAAAGATTTTATTTTCGTATTGTGGGACGGAAGACGGATACATTTACAGCACTTTATGGGTGTACTACAGACTTAGATTTAATTATCCAAAAGTTTTAATTTCTTAAGCATTTACAAAGCAAAAAATTGCACAACTGTCCTCTCATAAATCTGTTTGCATGAAATGGGAGTGAGAGTACACAGTACACACACACACACCATGCAACATCCAACATCCATCCATACATAATATTTGACTACTGACTCTGACTATGTGCTTATGTGCTCCTTGGATAGAAATAGAAAGTGAGAGAAAAAAAAATCGGAACCAGCATCAACTCTCCCTTTTAAAAAAAAAGTATCTAAAGGGTAAACACAAACTTAATTTTCTTTTTTCTTATGTCCAGATTACAATCAAAAATTGTATAAGGTTTCTTTTTGGCTCCTAGTCAGTCGAGTCGTCGTGCAGATAGGAAATTAAAAAATGGAGAAAGTGTGAAATGTTCAACTTTTTCCTGTGATATTTAATTTCGAATGGAGGAATGACTTGGCCCGCTGCTGCGATAATGATGTAACAATAATAAGTAAAGAGGAGTAGTAGTAGTGTTTTCGACCAACGTATCTAGTACTATCTAAAATGAAGGGATGGAATTGTATCATCATCTAGCAAATATAAAAAAATATATCTCTAAGAAAATAATGGGAAAAAATTCTGGAAACGATGAAAGTTAAAGGTTGAATGGTACAGCAAGGATCATAGATAAACATAAAAATTGTAATGATAATAATAATATTATCATTACGACAAAAGTTGTGTCATGCAGGAAAGCAAGCAAGAGGAATTATCTTTTCCTTAATGAAATCGTCAAAGGAATGCTACTACTTTCTAATTTAATTTATTTTTTTTCTCACTAGAAACTCCTTTTTTAATTAAGGGATTTTTTCTGTTTCATATTTGTACTGATGAAATAGTGCCTCTGAAAAAATCTTTTCCTAAACTGGAGATTTTTTAAAACTATCTTAACTTAAAAATTTTTTTAATCCAAGAATATATATCCATGTGCCAGATTTCGAGATTCTATATGCAAACGTTTAGGATAAGCTATAATGACAGTTGATCAATAAAGTAAAGCAAACTTAAATAAAAAAGTAGGGATTTCGGACAAAAGAACGCCATAATAGGTATGCGCAATCTTACATGAACCAATATTCATGCTTTCACTTTTCCTTCATATTTCCCAAACGCGGGAAAATTACTGATGCATAAACCACCTAAAGGGGCCGTTGCTTTTTCCTTGTGACGCCTTTCTTCTATTTATCTCCCGAGAAAAATCTTTGTATTCCTCCTCCCTTTACCCCAACACCGGAAAGGGAAAACCATTCAATATTATTTCTTTTTCTTTCCTTCAAAAGGCGGAAGTTATGCCAAGAAGGAATTCCATTTTTTAAAACTTGCATCTAAAATAAATAAAAGCCATCAGGGCATTCACAAAAACGACACAATCCGAGGAAAATCCAAGAAATCTTCGAAATGCAGATGATATCCCCTAAATACATACATTTCATAGTCGCATGCATTCATTCCCTCTCCTTCTCCAGTCTGACAATGGTATTGATGAAAAAGCGAAGAGGAAAATGACGACGAGATGAAAGCAGAGCAAAGAACATTTTATGGAATCGCCCATGAATATTCATTTATTTCTTCTTTTAAAACTTATCACGCTCTGTTGGGCTCAAACTCTACCATCATCGCATCGTCGTCGCCGTCATCATCATGCAAAATTTCCCATCTCCGTTTTGCTTTTCCTTAAAAATGTTTACCCAGTCCATTCGAAAAATTTGTGTGGTTTGGTTGGCCTCGCTTTACTGACTCTCACTCACAATTGAGGAATGGAAATCTAGTTTCCATGATGGCCACTGACTGAATGTGTTTTGCTGACAATTTTAAAGTGATGCTAATAAAGTTTGGGATGGCGTAGCAAGTAAAAAGCCAAATTATTTCAGATTTTGATCAAATCATGACCATCTCTTTAAAAAAATCCTGAAGATAAAATAAATCCTTTCCCCGAAAGAGCTCACCTCCTCTGCTCCTATTTTTTCAAAATAATGTATTTCTCTTCCTTCATACTTTTTTTGGCTGTGTGCGGTGAAATCTCAGCTTTCGGAAACTTATTTTTTACAGTGTCACATCTTAAACGTAGCTTTCTTTAGCTGTCTGTCTTCATTCCGCGCGCCTTGTTTCCCTTCACTCCTTTCATTTTTAAAGAGGGGTCGTCCGTCACGTGAGAGAAAGGAAGGATGTGTTTGCGAAGGCGAAACCACGATGGACACAGCCGATGATGTTTCTTTCAACTCCCAACAAAAAAGTCTCGCCACCCAAGAGAGCGACAAAGAGTGAAAGGAGAAAGACAGGGAAGAATTCTGCCAACTTTGATTATTCGAAACCGTTTTGAAGACATTGAGCCAAAGGAGAATTAAAATTTCTGCCTCTAAAATGAAATCCAGCCGGTGGATAGGGAATCACAGAACAGAAGTGAGCAGTAGTGAATTGCGCATCTCTCCCATTTCGCCTTGATCCTGATAAATATTTAAACTGCTATGTACTTTTTACGATAAAGCACTTGCCAGACTTTCTCCAAACCGTACATATGTATAGGAATTGGGCATAGTTTTTTTTTTGTAATCACCATACTCATTCCTTTTTCAAGCTCAGAATAAATGATTCTGGTCGCTTTGTGGAAATTGCCGAAAATTTTTGGTTTTCCACAGCTAGGCTGAAGGGAAAAAATCAATTATTAATTCAAGAACCAAGAGTGAAGATGATCCAAGTTCCATTTCCCTTCCTGAGGACTCTTTAAAGAAAATTAGTTCTAACCAAAATATCACAGCTGAATTCATCAAGACGGAGAAAGAGAGAAAGAGGTAAATATTTGGCCTGTCCTCTTTCCTCGCCCTTTTTCCCTTTCCGTACACTTGCTTTCCTTTCATGTCACCTGTAAGTAAATTGGGATGAAGAAGACGAACACGGAGAACAGGAGAGAGAGAGAGAAAGAGTTTGAAGACATCTACATTTCCCTCTGGATAAAAACTAACCAAGCAATTAACATGACAAAATTTTCTCAGGAAAAAGTGAAACTCATCAGAAGACTAATCGAAAAAAATAGTTTTGCTTTTATATTATCATCATCACAGCCGTAGTATTTTCTCAAGGTAAAATCTTTCGACTGGGCAGTCAGTCGTCAATTTATATTACATATATTTGCCTAGGCTCTTGGAGGGCATTATTTGCGAAAGCCTTATATGTAGATATGTACCTATATACATTCGTATGATCTTTCATGTTTACGCATAGGCGTCCCTTCGTTCCAGCTTCCCTCGTTTTCTAAACTTTTCTAATATTATTTCTTCTGGATGAGTGAACCATCACCAACTTTTGAGCTCTTTTTTTGCAGCGAAGCGAACGCGATAACGACGAAGGGGATGGGAGCCATAGCCATTGTACAGGTGGCTGGGCTGACTACTAACACATCTTCATCGTCATCGTCCACGAAAGTTGTGTGACGACGACGACGACGTTTGCAATCGCTCATAAATTTAAATATCACAGTTTTGAAAGTGTTTTCCTAGCAAAAATCTATTTCCTTTTATCGCCCACCTTCATTTCGTCATGGTCATTCGAGACTGGAACCTGGAAAAGAGAGAATTTCTCCACTACTGTCGTGTTATGCATGTGATAATCGTTGTGAATTGCCTAGGTAGGTAGTTCATAATAGTTGGAAGCACTAAACTTTTTTTTTGTCTTTTGCCACACACACCACTGCTACCGCTACCGCCACCGCCGCTCCTACCACCACCACAACTTGCTCTTGTTTAAAAGACAAGAAGGAGAAGGAGAAGTTGAGAAGCAATAGGTTTCATCCCTTGCGGCTTTTTCTATTTCTCACAGACAGACACAGAGAGAAGTTAGAAGAGAGAGAGAGAGAGCTCGAATGTTTTTCAAGCTCCGATAGTTTTCCCTTTTACTTTTATTTGCTTCCAGCACTAATATTTCTTATTTCCCTGTGAACTATAAAAAATGTATATAAGAAAGTGTGGTATAATGTAGTACCTATGATGATGATGACGACTCGGATGTCTCGGAAGTATTTCATTTTTTTCTGTCAGAAAAAGGAGCAGTCCATCTCTTAGTCTTATTTAGTTCACCTTGCTTCTGGCTTGGCTTGGCTTGGCTTTAGCCGTAGTCCTTCCTTGCGATGGGAATGATGATTTGTGTGTACCTTATCCTAAATTTGATGTTCCTCTTGAAATGATGATGATGATGACGATGACACAGTTTTCAATCTTCTTCGTCTCAACCACATCGCATCGTGTAATGATTAAGGTGTTATTAGCAAAGCCTTCCAGGCACATTTTAAGAGAGTTCACTTAGCGCACTCATCTGTGCTCTGGAAGACCTTTCTTGAGTGACTCAATATTCTATTATTTCACTGCTTCCAGTTGTAGTAAATTCGAAACTTTCATTCGATGAAAGTGATGGGATATATTATGAGAGAGGGATGCAAGTATAAAGCAGTAGCAGTGGTAGTGGTATAGTGGCACTCTCATCTCGTGAGAAGAGATGGATGAGCTGGTTTCGCCAGTCATAAAATTTTTACTGCGATAAATCATTATCTGTGAGGTACAAACACTCACGCAAAAAGGTAACGCACCTCGAAGACACTCAGCCAAGGAGAAGTCAGGAAGGAGGATAATGACGAAGAAAATGAGAGATCGGAGAAAATTTATTTTAGAAGGATTATCTTGTTTTTACAACTTGTTGTTTACTCTCCGCTATGGGGAGAGAGGAGTCATTAAGCTCTCCTGGTGGCTACCTTACTTGTCGTAAAGGAACGCTTCCTCATTTAATGACGATTACGTAGGATTGATTGGCTGACGTATCTACTTAGTTCTTCATTTTCCCCTCAAGAAACAAAAATTTACTCCAACATTTTACAGAAAACATTCTGGGGATTGGGCATAGCATTGATGATCTATTGGAATATGTCACTGATTGCTCCTGATGATTACTGCGATCATGATCATGACGAGCACGGCCTTGATGTTAGAAATCAACGGAATTGGTGTATTATTAATTCATGCGAGTGAGTGGATACAACGATTAGCTTCTTGCTTCGCATTTATTGCGATCCCGACCGACTAGCCAGCAATCATTATAATCATCCCAGAGTAGTTAGCATGTACCTATTTAAGAGATATCATTTGTTACGATTATTGCTTCTCGAAAAATAAGTTTGTTAAGTTCCCATTAACATTCGCCTTACGACTGTTAATGATCGGGTTCGCTCGCGGAAAGACCGTAGAGTCCTTTGCAGTGACGGAGACGGAACATTCCCATTCCCATTCATCCTCATTAAGGCGAAGCTTTCTTCGGTCTAAAAGAGGATCATATAATCGTGATGAACTGATGAGTGGTTACTGGTTACGTATGTATGTACCTACTCACAGCTTGAAAAAAAAGTGACTCGACTCCGTCCTTTGATTAACGGATTTTCAGTATTATGCAATGCATAACATATCCAATGTAGTGCAATCAGATTTCAGTATTTTTAACTAATCTCACAATGTTTTTTGCGTTTCTTTAATTTTAATATTGATTCTATGCAACCTGTTACATAAGAGTAGAATCGAGATCGAGATGGAGGTAAACTTTGTTGAAATGTGGTTTGGTTGGACTTGTAATTTCTCTGGGAAGAACTGAGAATATTTTTTTCAGACGCTTTGTCCAGAATTCGTCGCAACTGTAGCTGTACGTATCTATTTTTCTTCTTGTCGTTCCTTATGATTTTGTTTGAGTCATGGGAAAACTCTCTCCTTGTTTTTATTTACCACTTGCATGGACCATTACATATTATCCTCCTTGTTTTTCAGAGGGAGTCGTCGTCGTAATTACTCACGAGTAACAGTGAAAAACGAGAGCGCACAGAAGTCGTCATCCCTTCTCTCACGTCATTCAGCTGTAAGAGATGAGCAACTATATTGTGCTATACCTACATATGTATTACGGCATCAGCTTCTATCATTCATGCACCAAAGAAAGGAGATGTGTATGTGTGTGGGTGCTTGCTTGCTAGCTTGTTTGAAAAAAAATCTCTATTACGTGAGGTAATCTTCCTTTTGTTTTCTTGATAAGGCTACTCTTATCATCACAATTTGTTTTTATGTTTGCTGTTTGCACTCGTTCTGAGGCAAATATTATGTTTTTTTAAATATTTTTGTCAGCTTTGTTGTTGATTCATGTACGAAACTTTTAAGATTAAAGTTTACATTTATTCGCTCATGATGTGATGTGATATCATTTTCTTGCTATGTTGATACTTATGATGCAGGCATAATAGCATGATATATTATTGTTCCGTCGAATCTTTCACCTTGTATCCGTAGTTGGCAAAACTACGGAAGGAAACGTTCTGCATTCAGTTCAGATTCAGAATCGGTCAGTTGCATGCAGCCATTTCCCTCCGAGCAGGAGCAGATCCCTTGGGTGGACATTTATTGATGCATTTCGGAGATGATGACCATTCTAAATGACGGAATGAGAAGGTGAACATGCACGAAAAAAATAAATTGCACACAAAATAAAGCTCTGTCATCTCTTATTTCTCTCATGTCTATAAGGAAAAACAACAGTAACAGTTGCATCAGATGATGATGGATTTGTGCGTATGTACGTGAGCATTATCGAATAATTTTTGGTGATGTGATGATGAGAAGTAATAAAGTGAAAATGGGAGGCAGAGAGAAGAGGGATTTCTCGGGGCACCGTGAAACATTTTGATTTTGCACTTCATTTTGATCGGTGCTCCTGTTGAGTTTTATAGAAGTGAAATATATAAAGCACTCCTACTCATGATCTTCTTTAACAATATAAATGCTTTTGATTACCGTCAATTAAAACAATCAACTTTATCGGATGATAATGCCATGGAATCTAATAATCCGTGTTGTTCAGCCTAATGTATTTTTTCTTTGCTTGGGATTAGTCAAGTCTGGAAATTACTCATCCTTTATATGAAGATTTATGATGCAGAAAGCATGAGAAAAATGCTGAGGCACGGCGGCGGTGGGTATCTACTCAACTAGAGTAGTAGTAGTAGTTGTAGTAGTATCTAGTAGTTTTTTTTGTCTTTTCCATCATTGAAAAATGACATTTGTTATGAAGACGGATTTTTTGGAAAGATGAATGACGTGAGCAATTAATTTTTTCTTCGAGCCTTCCCAATTTTTTTCCCTCTTCTTTGATGCTGCCACTGCCAGTCTAGCCGTGTTTAGTACAAGCGATAATATTTTTCTCCTCCATTTACAAGATGATCTTTGGAGAATCCAAATCGAAACGGTACAAAAATACATTATTATGATATTGCTCTGCAAGCTAGCATTCGCATTCCTTCTTCAATGAAGATGTAAGCAAAATATAATTTGGCATAGGTAATATTATGCTTTTCTTCAGTGCATATTCAATGCTCGTCAAATTGGTCAAGTTACCAGACTTTTTGGAAGCGAATGTCTTAATATAAATGCAAAATCAATGGAATTTTTCCTTTCAGACAAATTTGTATTTTGTATGTCTTTGCTTTGTTTCATTCGAATTGCTCGTTCCCACGGTTGCAGTATGCCGAGTTCCGATGATGATCGAGGCGACAAAGGGTGTAGGAATAATCACAAATGCCTATTTCTAATCGGATAATGAATATCTTCCAGGTTAAAGAATGCATCAAGACAAAAAAAATGAAATTGAAAGAGACAGGCATGATGAACATTAGTTGCGTCTGAATTCAGCTAACACTAACATCTATTATAGCATAGGTAAGCAAATGATGATGAGGTGAAGTTGTGACGACGACTTCAGACTTCCATCATTTTTTTCCCTCCTAAAGACAAATTATGAGAATGAGAATGAGAGAGAGACTGTAAAAAGAGAACGAAAAATTCCACTCAACTTCCTCGCTCTCATCGGCACAGCCACAGCGAAGAGTTTTCCTTTCCATTGAAAACAAGTAAATGGGTTGATTAAAGACCACGTAAGTATGTATACCGATATCATTTCTGAAGCTGTTAATAGGAAAATGATTAGGAAATGGTGGGTAGTATGTATATAGGGATGTGATGACGACGGTGGCAAAGATGAAAGACATTGGAAGAGACTACCTCAAAATGTAATTTTTCAGTCAGTTAACAACCATCATCACCAGCAAACATCATTTGATTTAGTGTGCCGCTGCTCTGCATACGAAAACAGTGAGTTTTTACATGGACTCTGACTCTGATCATGATCATGCTACTTGTCAATCCCTTTTAGAAATGCACACAGCATATTAGTCATATTTCACATTGGCTTGTGAAAATTAACAGAAAAATGCGATGGCGATGATTTTACAAGTCAAGGATTCTCTCCTGTAGAATTTATTCCAAATCTTTTCTCACTCCCCGGGCATGAATATAATCTATGACTGGGACTAAGTATGACTACGACTCCTTTTAAGAATTCCGAAACATATTATTCCCTCCAACTTCCTTTTCGTATAATAATGAGAAAATGGGAAGAATGAATGTCGGCTACAATCTACAATAAAATATCAAACATCTAGAATAAATCACCGGGCAAAAGAAATAAAATGCATTTAGATCACTATTGTAGGGAGGATGTAGTATTTCTCCTCTTGAATTTTTTTTGCGGACTGACAAGGAAGTGAAAGACAGTGTGACTCTCTCCTTCTCTCCCTTTTCTCTCCTTTCTTTGCATTTCAAGGAAGAGCAAGGGCAACCAGCATGCAGCATGATATTTGAAGTATTGGAATGCGATGTTCTTCTTTGTGTTCTAGAGGAAAAGAAGGAAAATCTTGTGAAAGGGAAAAATACACAGACACAGAGTTCTCCAACAAGTCCTTTATTTTTATGCATGTTGTGTAGCCTCGCTGGTTAAGAATGCCATGAGATTCATGTCGTCCTTTAGTGCCTCCTTAGTTCCAATGAATGATTGACAACGGAATTTTCTAAGTTGTCGAATTAATTTCTTGTTTTGCTCCACTTATGCATGGAATATATATATGTATATGTAAGCGGAAAAGTCTAAGATTCTTTTTACTCTTCCCAGTTTCTTCTTTTCCTTTCTTTCTGAATGAGGACGAGGAGGATAGATATCTATCTAGAGAATAGATTGAGCTTGTGTGCTGCTGCATTGTATGTAGATATGTATGTATGTGTGTGGGTTCGCATTGTTTGAACGATTTGAGAAAAGTCGTAGTTTATAATGCATTCACGTCTTTGCCTTTTCACTCCCTCCTCCAAACTTTTCCTTCTTTCTTTGGCTGTCCTTCTCCCAAGGAACCACTTTTCGGTGAAATATTAGTAATATAATATTAGAATGAATGAGCCTGACTGACGCAGATTGGATGGATGGATATTTCACAGAGAGATTGTTCTCTTGCTTCTTGAGCGGGAGCAGAGAAAGACAGGGAGAGAGGGGCAATAATTCTCTATTTTTTCTGCATTCAATCTATGTCGCATGTATTGTTTTCTTTTCCTGTCTTGTCTTGTTCTCTTTAAGTGAAGAATTGATTGAGAAAATCAAGGAACTTAAGATTAATGCATAGCTTTCCAAGTTAAGTTTCTCATCAGCAATTTTTGCCAACGTTTAAGAGATAATGCGAAAAATCGGAGATTTGCAATAAAAAACGTAAACGAATATGAAAAATTACTTCATAATCTCAAGCAGTTATTGCAGTAAGTAATTAATTACTAATGAATCCGCTGGAGTAGATAATTTCTATATTTCCTTTCGTGATTTATTCAAGCTTGTGCGAAATGGAAAAGTCAAGTATGTAGTGAGCTAAATCGCTGTGTTTGAATAAGTTTATTTGAAACAGAAAACCTGAAAAAACTTCCTCTCCTTCTAATTTCCGAGAAAAGTCAGTAGAGAACGTCACACAAAGTTTTTATGCAATCAGGCGGACGCGGACACTGACACTAAGAATCATGTCCTGCTTCAACTTTCCCTGAAAAAAAAGTGGATGAAATAGAAGAAGATAAAACTAAATGGAAAAACTGCTTTAAAAGGTGGAGTTATGACTAAGCTGCTGCTATATTATCCCGTTGGTTTATTTTTGAATTTATTTTTTCCCTCATTATGCCGAAAAACTTTTTTTCCGCCAGAAATACAAGATTTACAACGTTTACCAAAGTAGAATGAGATATGTAGGATTTTGAACTAAAGCTGAACGTGAGGAGAGAAGAGGGTGAGATTTAGTTTCCAAAAAAAAAGCCGAAAAAGGTACAGAGGAAAGTCAAAGTGCCAAACAGAGAAAGAGAGAGGGAAAGAGGGAAGAACTGAAAAAGTCTCTGGACTTAAAGTATAAAATTTTAAAGGAAAAAAGTAAACGTTGTAGAGTGAAAAGTCAAGCGAAAGGATAGAGATTTGACAGGACTATTCTCTTCGTAAAGCATATTATATATTTTCTGGCTTAATGTACTAGATGAGACGATGGTGGTGGTTGTAGTGGTGGTGGTGTTACTATAAAGATGAGAGAAAAAGGAATCATCATCAACTGTAAAAGAGATAGCCAAAACTGTAGACTGTAGAGACAAAGAAATAGAGGAAGCACGGAGTACTACTGCCCTGCCTGCACTGAACTGAGAGTTAGCAAGTGAGCAGGAAACGAAGGACTTGTAGGGATTAGGAATTAAAAGGACGGAAAGAAGGATTGTAATCAAAAGATATATCTTTTTATTTTAATGAATTTTTCGCTACAAAGTGAAACTGGAAGAGATCAAGGGAAAAGAAGTTTTGAAGAGAGGAACAGCGAAACTAGAAAAAAATGGACAGGAAAGATAATTATTTAAGCTATATCAAATTCTCAGAGAAACTTTTTTTCCTCGTCAAGTTAAAGTGGATAATTCATGCATTTAAGTCAGTGATTCCTCGGGTTTGATTTCCCAATTTATTATGAAGGGGATGATTATGAGGATGTGCCTACAATCTACACATAAAATGTTTGTTGTCTCTTAGGCACGTATCTCCTTCCTAGAAAACATTTTCATCATATCCATATCCATCCTTGTACATATTTATCTTGGAAGATGGAAACTGGAATATATCATTTGAGAGAAACAAGTTTCTCTTTTATATTTTTGTGTTTCTTTGCCCGAATTACAAGATTCATCATCAGTGAGTGTCCATAAAAGTATGTACTACTACTACTGCTTTGCTTTCTCTTGCTTTTCCTCACTCTCGTTTTGAATACATAAGTAGTAGGAGCATCATAAAAGGGAGGAAAGAAAATCCGCTCTCTTTTCTCTTTCTTCTAACTCGAATAGGATGATTGTGGATCAGAGTGAAAGGATCCAACAAAAAAGAGAAATCTTTGATTTACGTGTTGTGCTATGTGCTGCGTACGTAATTCATTGCATAAATATAAACCTAAAGTACATGATATGCATTTAAAAAAAATAAAATTTAGCTCAGAGCTAAAGTTCTATGTATGTAATACTTTTAGTTTGATTTGCTGCTTGCTGTTGCTCCCAAAAAAACTAGTAAGTATGTATCTAGATGAGATTTTCTGAAATTCATCATATACTAATTTAGTTTCTTCCTTGTTTAGCATGTTTTTTTCTCTAGTTCGCACTAATGAATTCATATGAAGCTAATGCGTATTCATCATCACCGTAATCATTCTTATTACTTTTGTAAAATTTACTTTCCTCCCATTCAAAGATAGTTGGATGAGGAATACGCACATAGAGGTAGATGATATGCTTTTTATTTGTATTGTATCACATTCTTCTACTTTTCTGTCTTCTTCCATTTTTTGGACACCACTTTTCTCAAGTAGCTATAGCTATTTACCATTTGCATACTAAGCAGGCAGAGAGAGAGAGAGAGAGGAGAAAGGGAAAGGTATGTAGGTTTAGAACTAAGAACTTAGATGGTTGCATAACTGAACAAAATACTTGGCTTATGCAAAAACTGAGGAAAATTAGGCATATACATAAATCAAATGACGCAATCACTACTTCTACTACTATACTACTGACTACATGTATGTAATCTCTCTCTCCACTCCAGATGAGATGGAGAAAGTTTTCAAGGAAAATCATCATCAGCATCATCATCATCATCTCTCAAGAATTTTCTTCTTCTTCTTGTGTGTACACATTTTTTTCAGAACAACATGAAAAAGATAAACACTTGACTATCTTCTAAATACTAAATGGCACTTGAAAAATGCCTCAAAGGAGGAAGGGAAAAGAGGAAAACAAATATTTAAACGGAGCAAAAATATTAAGCATATCCGGACTAATAGAAAGGTATTTGTGTATAACTACTTTGCTAAGTTCACACTGCCACTGATGACGCCTAGTTTAAAAAATATAATTATTTCGCAACTCCAGCTTTTAGGTTTGCTACACTGTAAGCTGCAGTAAATAGGTGCGGATTGAATACATTTTTCTGGGAATTTTTTTTGCCGATCTTTAAACTCAAGAATTTTTCTTTAGACTTTAGTTGGGGTTTAGAGGGTTGAATTTAGTAGAAATTTCACTTTCGTTCTTCTATCTCGCGTCCTTCCAATTTTTCCGCATTAATTTAGAAGAAACTACTACGTTATCTCCTTTATTATCATCAATCGCCACAGCACCAACAATTTTAATAGTCAGCTGCATAATTTATTGTTTAATCTCTAATTGTAATGAGTAAACTCTGAGCGAGAAAAACTCTAGAGATTGAGCTGATATTTATTGCTGTTCTCTCTGAGAGAGGATGCAAGGGTTGAAAAACTGCATGATGACAATAAAAAAAAGTTCAAATTTTAGTGGGGCTCAAGCTAGGGATCCACTTCCATGGAGGAAGAAAGACACGCTCAAATGCACTCTCTACTCCTCCGTGGTGGTGGCGGTTCTCAAGCTACAAGCTACGCAATGCACTGCGAGTTAATCTGCACCCTCCCTTTTTATAAATAAATATAATGATCATGAGGATGATCAAGAAAAAAAATAGTTGATCTAACAAGAATCACGAAGGATGAGGATGTTCATTCATGCTGCTACTACTACTACTACTACTGCTGCTGCTGAAAGGAACATTTTGAAATTCGGGGACACCAAAGATGATTGCTTTGAAACTGAAATGAAGGAAGAAAAAAGATAAGTGGAGGAGAGCGTATTAATGAGTACCCAGTGGAGAAACAAAAGTATTACTATTTTTGATGGTTTTAATTCTTTAAAGTATTGCATATATATTTTTTCTTTATCATTCCATTCTACTCTGCCGGAGTAATTAGAAAGGATAGGGATCTGATTAAACAATGAAATGAAAGGAGAGCCCGAGTAGTGAACAGTAGTAGTAGTGAGTGGAGTGAGGACATTAAGCATTTTATTGGGAAAAAGGAAGTGAGGGAAGTTTATGAACCGAGTGGACATATGGGTTGGTAGATAATTAGTTTTCAGCCATAAAAGTTGAGTGTCTTCTCCGTATCTATTTAATACACAGCGTTACTTGAATCGAGCAAAGTAGTAGGAGAAGTAGAAGAAGAAGAAGACGCAATTTGAAATGTGGAAAAAAGATAAAAAGGGGGAAATGAATGAATAAGGAGTAGTAGAGTAGAGCCAGTCTCTGGAAACTTATATTGCGAAAAGGAGAGGAAAAGGAGAAGGGTAAAAATCATCTGTCTTTTTTTAATTCATTCATTATTATCATTATCTTCAAGTCATTTTTATTGATATCTTGCTATGCTGCCTCCTCCTCCGTGAGCTCCTTCATTAAGCAAATGAGATGGAGAAGTAAGAAGACCAATATTTATTTTCATCTACTTACCCCTCAGTAATTCCTATATCAAGTCTTACATCGCATCATGTCATTGTGATTGCATTGTGAACTTGGAATTTTTTGACTCATTCATCCAGGCACCCGCATCAAGCTTCTACTTTTAGCTTCCTATTCACTCTTTTTACTGTTGATTCCTTTTCCCTACAAAAAGACAATTTAACTTTAATTTTTACGGCGACTCTAATGATATTGTTTGGAACTTAATCTAATGAATTGTTTTTTTGGGAGAAAATACGACATTCATTCTCCTCGTAAAAGGCGAGCCAATAACTATAACTAATTGCTAACTGAAGATACTGTAGTGTTTTTACCTTAAAACCTTTAATTAAATCTCTCAGGCGTCTGTAAAAAATATCTATTAATTTTCGGTTCCAGTACGTAATATGCATATGTATTTATGTACTTAAATGTAATCGCAATACATATACATATTGGCCGTAGCAATAACTTTTAAGCATGTTTCTTCTGGAAAAAGTATATTTTCGTAATGAATGAGTCTTCATGAAATGTAGGTTTTAAGAATGGTATTTATGTATACATATATTTGATCACGGTGGATCCTCCTATTCAATGTTGACTCACATTTGTTATCGTTTTATGTTCAAAGATGCACTTTCACGTCTACATAGGTACATACGTTTCAGGTATTGTCTTGTCGGCGCATGAAGATGATGATGATGACGACGATGACTTGAGGAAATACTTGGTATCTTAGGTAAATAGGTTCTTTATCTCTGCATCCTCTATCATTTTCATACCTTCTTTTACTTCTTAACCCATTTTGGATTACTCCCACTCTCACCACCACCACCACACCACTTGCATAGTAAGTAATACCACACCATCACCGTTTGTATTGCATTGCAATTGCAGCATCCCTCCTGGACTTTTGAAAATGAATGTATCAATGCAATGCACCCTTGCCCATACCTTTTTCGTAAAAAAAAACTTTGGAAAGAAGGGAAAAAATGAAGTGGAGAAGAAGTTGACTATGGGGAAATCAAGATTGAGGTTGAATGAAGCGTTTCGTTAATTGTCTCTCCAATAAATATTTATTACTTTGCTTTATTACTACAAAGCATGTAATTTCCGAGTCTTTTCAAAGCTATTAAAATCCTCAGAAATGGATGGGTGGTGGCGACAGTAAAACAGGAACAGGGCTTTTTGGGGAGTCTGTTGGTACATATACATATCGCACGAAAGGCATTTTTGTTTTTTGGAACACTTTTTTTCAGCACCATAAATGAACGTTTATTGCTGAAAACGTCTTCTTGCTTTGGCGTTTTACCTTCCTTCGTACTCTACAACAATACTGTCAATAATGCATGCACTTAATTTCCTTAAAATTCGTTTCTGCCCAAAGACCTTGAAATTGCTATCACTCATTCTATAGCTTGCCAAAGTAATAAATAATGCGGTTAACATGCATACCTATGCATCTACTTGAGGTTTAAAGCCCCTGAAAATTAGCCCACGATGCAAATTGTTTCCTTCACTTGCCATATTACATTCATCCTAATTTCATAATGTAGACCGCTGTTGCACTTGCCTGCATGAAATAGTTCCTCCGACTAAAACATTGCCTACTGTCTTCAGATTCAGAGAAGGATTGACTTGACTGACAAAAATGAATTGTGTAGGAAGCAATCCATCAAGAGTTTGATGGATACAGTGATCAATGTGCTCATTTCTTCTTCTCATTTCTCACGGGTAGCTTCTATATTGTAGTTCGACTGCACAAAATCCGGATAAAATGAAGTTCATACCGAAAATGCGAGTAGGCATAGGTAGGCATCTAAAATATTTACTTCGCAGACTTACTAAGTAATTCAGGTACATGGTTGTTGCATTATCACACATCTCGTAAACGTCAGCTTCCTTCGCCATTCGCCGGCTGTAAATGAGATTTGTAAATTTTGTCCTCGTATCCCCCACAATTATAATCGAGTAATCACCATCGCCATCACCATCCACTATCCACTCCTCATCGGTTATTAGTCGTAGATCAAAAGCAAAATAAAAAGTGGAAGTATTTTTTTTTCAAGAGCCTCTTCTGGGCAACTCGTCAGTTTGCTACAAAAAATCAAAGGGTGAGCATAGTATCGCATCGCCCTCATCATCATGTTTTTATTTGAACGTGATGTTCAAGTAATGAGCACTAATGACTGCTTCTGAGAATCCTATAAAAAAGAGAATCGCTTTCAGAGGAGTCTGTGACGCAGGAACGTAAATAGGGCTCAAAAAAATTTTTTTTGTCATGGCATGGCCACTACCACTACCACTGCACTGCACTCACTCATCATCTTCATCCACAAAAGAAAGTCAACTCATCATGATATGATCCATCCACCATCACCGCCACCGCCACACAGCACAGCCATAGCCATAGCCACCCCATCAAACTTGTTTTATTTGAATCGGCAAACGACGATGATGATGACGATGATTCAAAGAGGATTTGAAGTGTATTTTCCCGGTCTGGTCTGGTCGGAGGTTGTGACTTCATCTCATCATCTTCATCTGCGATTAGTAAGCAGAGCAAGAAGTGGGATGCTCACGTACTTTCTATGCATACGACATATACTCTTCGATCATTATTTTTCATATGGTAATCAACTCTACAGGGTGACAAAAAAAGTCAAAGGAGCAATATGTCCTTAATAAGTACTACATTGAGATCACTGACTGATCCTGAGAAGAAAAGAGAGAGAGAAAAAAAGAGCTTCTCTCGGGATTTTTTTTCTCAGGATGAAAACTTAATGGGACTTGTGGTTATCATGCATACCGGGAGAGGATATCAAACAATTTTCCCTTTTTATGTTTGTGCGTCTTCTCTCGAGTGCGTTGAGCATACTGATTATCTGTCAAGCATTTGTAAAAGAAATTTTTTTTAGAAAGGAGGAAGAGGATATGGGAATATAGAAACGGCACTGATCATCATCATGTTGATGACAACGCGATGTCAAATGGAGTCATTGTAGAGATATCAAAGAATTTCTTTCATTGATTTCGTCTCGCGGAGGCAGAAGAAGAGCATCCGAGGAGAGAGAGGAGGAATCATCATCAACTCAACGCCATGCCATGAGGAGCAACCATGAGTACGTGCTTGTCCTCTTGAATTAAACGGAATAAGCCCAGTAGCAGTGGCATATTATTATTTAGTTCGTATTATTATTATGATCTATATAACTCTTCTTTACGACGTATTTTTCCCGTGTCTGGTCTTTGCATAATTAAAAACATCTTGAAAGAAGTGCCTTCTTTCTCCTCTCTCCCGTTCCCGTCGTTGTCGACTGACTTGACTATGATGATGTGATGCGATGTGATACCATTTTCATTTTTGATACATGCTTCTTTTCCTTCACGGCTTAGATAGTTTGGTTTGGCAGGTTCATTTCAAATTGAGATACAAATCTACTATCTAATACTCCCTCTGCTCCTTCGGTTCCACTTTTTTTTACAGTGACGACTGACCGAATAAGATGTCTGGTGTGGTGTGGTAACGAATTTTCTTGATTGGAGAATAGTTACTCGAAATGGAGGCGATGATGAGTTTTGATGTTGATGATTATTGCTCTCATTATTCATAGCTTCACCGTAATAACCACTTTGCGACCAACATCATATCCATTACTGATACATTAACGTAGGTAGGCATGTATAATAATATTCGTATTATGAGAACATAGTGTTCCGTCTAATTGCATCTCTCTCGTGAAACTGTAACATGAACTAAGTAATGTAGATACACTTAACAAAACAAAACCAGGAAAGCATGGGACTTCTATGGAATAGAGAGAGGCAGCCAGAAAAAATGAAACAATATTTATCATGACATGAGCACGGGATGTGCTCCTCGTACTTGGTGGCTTTATTATTACGCATTAATCACAATCAAAGAAGGACGGTCTCTATTTTCCAAAATATTCACTTTTATTTGCATTTTATGCTACCGAAAAAAAACCATAATTGCTACTTGATTGAATGCAAGGAACAACGGAATGAAGTAAATATCTACTACCGAGATTTTAGTTTTAAGGGATTGCGAGGATTTCTCGTGAAAGCGGAGACAGCTTCATTGACAGATACAGTCCTCTAAGAAAAAAATCCTCTAAGCAGTCCATAGTCCATATATACCAGAAAGAGTCAAGAATCGGTGGTGGGATGGATGAATTGCGGCGGCGATGATGATGATATGATTGTATTAACCCATTACTCCTCTATAGAATTACGAGATAGATGATATGATGGCACATCTCAAAAGAAGGAATGTCTAATTGCTCATAATTGGATCTGTACGCTGTAATCATGTTCTCTTAGAGCTCCTTTTTGCCCTTTTCCAATTTGCCGACGATCATGATGATCATGATCATGATATTTCTGTTTAAACTAGAAGGGATGATAGGACGAGAGTTCCTCTGTCAAAGATACAGAAACGTGTCTGTCTTCATGTCTCTCTTGCTCTTCAAGAGTTAGAGTATCGTTCTTTTTTGTGGGAGAAAAAATACACTTATTTCTTGCTTGGTTGTAGGTCTCATGACTCATGATGATGATGATGGGTATGACGACTATGAGCCTTCATCTTTTACCACTGCACTGTCGCTGAACTTACCAACTCCAATTTTTTCTACTTTCTCACAGAAGCCAAGACTTCAGCGACGCAATCACGCATAAAGTTTTCGCCATGTTTTCACTTGATGACATGAAATCATTAGGCACTAGGCGTTCATGTATTAAGATCTTCATTTTGCCCTACTCCTGATGGGAATGACTGACAACCGTGATAGATACCACTACTACCTTCATGGTAGATTTATTCAAACGATGAGAATTATAAAGTTTTGAAACTGAAATAATGAAACTAAACTACATTTTGTTCAAAAGTTCATAATAAAAATTAAAGTTGGAATCTAACTTATCAGCATTATATAATTTTTATTGAATGTCGCCTAAATTAAGAAAATAAGCGAGATTCAACAATATAATAAATCTATCTGGATACCTATGCGAGTTGCCATCATATTTTAGCTGCTTAAATATGGAATGTGATTTCTGTGAACGATGAAGTTTGATTTATGGCGAACAACATTTTTTTCTAAAATTATTCTACCTATATCACTGCTCTTATTTATGTGTAAAGGCGCAACTAAATAAACGCGAAATGTGATATCAAAGTATGCTATAACTGATCACAATGCCTTGAGATTTGGTCATTTAAATGCTCCTTAATTTAAGGAAATGTTCAGGGTATTCGTTCGGTTCAAATATTTTTTGTGCATTTTTGTTGTTGTAAGAAGTAAGAACATGTGCATACCTGCCTAGTCTCCTCAATCACAAGATGCATTAAGGAATATGGATAGGGCTAGACTTAGCGACACCCCCGCTGTTAATTTTATATCGTGGCATTGCATTGGAAATGTGATATTAAGAATAAGTTGAATCTTTCAACCCGTCTCGTTTCACTCCTTCCTTTTGGTCGTCATCATCTCACAAAATATCCCTATTTAGTTTCGGGGAAGAAATCTTGACAAAAAATCTTATTGAACAAAAATCCTTCTTCTTCACATTTTTTTTTCTTCATTTCATTTCATATTACTACATAACATACAACAATATTCTTGGCTACGACGACATTACCATTACAGTCTATTTATTACAAAGTGTCCCACAACCTGTCTTGCTCTTCTCCGAGAATGATTTGTGGGGATTTGTTTTCTCCCTTTTTCTTTTATTTTCTTTGACAGGGAAATGCTCTCGCGTTGGGGCAATGCAGGTCAGCCATGCAATGCCTGGTTCAATTCAATGACGACTGCATCTTAAATGTGAAATCCAGCTATATTTATTTTCCCTTATTTTTTCAATATTACTTTCTACATCAATTCCGATTTCCCTTCCTGAATATGCATCACTTTTTTATGCTCTGTCCTGTCCAGTTCAATATGTAATGCGGAGGGACTGCGTATCCAATCCTGACCAGATTTCTTTTTATGCTCACAATCACATCACAACCCGTTGGCTTTATAGTGCATAATGCGCTAGATCCCCTTCTTGACATGCTTTGATTGCTGCTGGTAACTTTTATTTACGAACAAAAGCACGAGCAAGACAATTTGACAAAAAAAACCTTTTTTTCTGCACCAAAATCTCTGTATTTATTTAACTCGCTTATGTATGTATGTACTTGCTTGAGTAAAGCTCATGTAATAATTTGAAGAGAAAAATAACCGTAGCGACTATCCATCCTTCCTCTACAGATATTCCGATTAAATCATGTCCTTCCCTTCTTCTTCCTCCTCTTATCGTGCTCAACTTGATATCGACAATTTATCTGGTCATTTACATCCCCTTAATGTGGACATCCGGCATAGTCCAACCATTTCAGCTTGTCTCCTTATATCTTTTGGACAAGCGTGTACTTCATTGTCTCTTCCAGTTTGATTTGCATGAAATTGCATTTTTCTCCTTTATCCTTTCCTTTCACATTCTTCTCACTTGCTTTTTAGCCCATGTGTGCTGTGCGGTAAAGGAAATGCCTTGATCTCCGTTTTTTTACTTGGCAGAAGAAGCTTGTCTTGTTGACAGGCTAGAAAATTGAAAGAATAGATTCTGCTTTGCGGAAAAGGGGAAAGCTTATTTCATTTCTTGGCTTGATACGTATAGGTACATACCATCAACGCCACGCGAAGTTGACATTAAAGTAAGTTTAAGCAAGTGAAGACCATTTTGGCTGTATTTTCTCATTTTTTTGCAAGCCATGAAACGTATTAACATTCTAGGGAAAACGTATCTGGCTTTATGTATGTATTACACATTTTCGAATTGAGCCTACTGCAGTGGTTTGAATTTAGAAGTAAGTAGGATAAGGTTTTTCTAAAACGATTTATAGCAAATTGAAGTATTTTGCACTCTTTGTTTTCTTTCACATTTCACATTGGAAATGGGTACCAATTTCGCAATTTCTGCACAGGTAAATTTGCAAGTCAATAAATATTTTTATGACTATTTGCACACTAACAATCTCAAACATTGTTCTCCATTGTACCCTACCTTTTTGAGCTGGAGTCGGAAAGGGTAACTCATTCAAAATTCATTACTGTATAGTGTCTTCTTAAACCTACAACAAATTCGCTCCCGTAAGTACATACCCATTTGCATTTTTTGCAACCTTCTCCCACGGTGTCGTTTTATTCTAAAGTTGCAAATAAGTAGGAAACACAAGCGCCATAAAAAATAAGGCAAATTATTATGTTGCTCTCGCAATAAAAATCTGGGAGCAGCACTAGCAGCATTAAGCTTCATCGGACTTGAAGGGTTAAAAAAAATTGACGGGACCATTTACAGCTTAAAGTTTCAAGTTGCAAAAACAATAAATAGTTTTGTTTGTCGTCACTAGTAATTTTATGCACTGCAGAAGAATCATTACTGTCTGAGTTCATCCACAATAAATTTTCTCACCATCGTCTTTTGCTCTCTAGTTTAGTGACATGACAGGAATGACTTTTTCCAAACAACACACAACACACCCAACTTTTTACGGCTTCTATAATATTTTGCCAATATTGAAATTAGGCGGGCTTATGTGGCCACAAAGCAATTACTTTATATTGGTTGAGGTAGAGGGTAGAGTATTATTAATGTATGCATAAATTATTGACCCGTGTCAATCCTCTTTTTTATAATTTTCTTCCATTGTCTAATGCAAATACTAATTGTCACATGAATAATATAAATATAGTAAGTTGTTCAATAAAAAATACGGTGTGATGGGGCCGATATTACGAATATGTATTTCGAACGTTGAAATTCAAGATGCTCGGAGGAAAATCGTCGTAAAACTTTAATTTATTATTATCTTCGTTGGCAATAAATTGCTATTAATATACCTAAATTGAGTGGTAAGGGAAAGACAAGGCAGACAAAAGGTAAATAAAGCAAGCAATAGGTAAATACATTCTTTTCCTATTTGAATTTTTACGACATTTTTCATTTGATTGCTGCTAGGATAATTTGAACAGTTTTTTTCTCCTTTCATCGAACTAATTTTGCGAAGCATAATTGCGCCACACTATCTAAAATTATAACAGTGTACTAGCGCGTAGACATCTTCCGCGACTCCCACTCGCTTTCTCTCCTCCATTCCAATCGAATCTGCGCTATAAAGTTTTTCTCAAAGGTTAGATGTGATGTGTATTGTGAACTGTGAAGTTACCCAAACTGTCCAGCAAAATCTTGCCTACTTTTCATGCTAGCAGCAAATTCTGTTGTTTGCCATCTTACTTAAATATATTCATAAAAGTTTGAATATCTGTTTTTTCCCTTTTCTTCTCTTCTTCGGCCAAACTTGACACATTAATCTTGTGCATAGGGAGAGAGAAGACTTGGTGCTGCTGCTACTGCTACTGCTGGTGGAGAAAAATACTTTCGTGCTTTTCTTCCATGCATGCATCATTCATTTCACCATGATTTATTTCTTTTCTTATTTCTTGGTTCAACTTTTTTTCGGTTCGCTTTCCCTTGCTTTCGTTTCATTGCCTCATTTTTTCCACTAAAATCATCAGTAACATCATCGTCATCATTTCTCTGCCTGCAATTTTTTTCCATGAAAAAAAAACCAAGCCTGACATTTTCAGAATTGGATTGTGAACAAGTCCTCCTCGTAAGCTATTCTTATTCGTTCTCATGTTTGACGATATCCAATTACAATATTACTCTTATTCAAGTCGTTTTTTCACTAAGTGGAAAGTGTTGAGGGTTGTAAATATGATTAAAAAAGAATATATTGAGCAGCGGCCACAAAAAGAAAGTATTTTCACGCCGTGGAGAATCGACGGCAGAGGAATTTTTGAGGGCGCATGGAGTGTAGTCACGCATGTAAATGCCATTTCCTATATGTCATCTTTTCCTCTTCTTGAGAAAAAAATCCTGAATAATATTTAATTATATCATTCCAGATGTTTTTATGCAATATTTAACAGAGCCTATATAGTTGCGTTAAATGCTTCACGACTTAAGAAAAATCATTCATTTTTCTTGGAAGAACAGAACAAACCAAAATTATTACTTTAAAACATTTTTATTTGTATATTTTAATATTCCCTCTGCATTCGCATTCGGCAAAATCCTTGCAACATTCACGATTTCCTTCATTTATCACATTTTCATTATTATTCGTTAATCAACACTTTTAACGAAAAAAAAGTGATTAAGAGCTTTACAGGATTGAGCTTAAGTGGCGTCTCCGTGAATTTTAATTCTTGTGCTTGGCTTATTTTTATTATTAAATCCTTTGCAGGATCCTTTCTTCAGAAAGAATTGGTAACTTCAGCAATGAGTTCAGGATAACTTTTGAAGTGCTAACCGGAGGGCATATTAAGTATACGTGTTTCATTTTTTCTTCGAGCCATTATTTTTGCCATTATAGTTTGCTGAGAGTCTGAGTCATTGCGCAGTAAATAAGAAAAGAGTGATTTTCAAAATGGTGTAAAATGAGGTTTAACATTTCAGCTAAAAATGGGAGAGAGGTGGAAAGAGTATTTAATAATAATGGCCTGAATAGTCATTGGAACACGTTCAAAAAAAATATTCTGGCGAAATAAAAAGTTTCTTTAAAGCTAAGTGCTACATATTATGTATTCCATTGTTGAGAGTTGAGAGATTGCAGCCGTCTAGACTGGTCAATAGTTAGTCGTTGACTTCATTCCTTCAAAAGATATTTTGTAGCTTCTCGAGAAATTCCAACATCAATAATCATCGTCCTCATATTATCCTCATCACCCAAAAAACATTATGCTTATGTTTTCAGAGTTTGCGTTATGCATATTAATTTTTTGATTTTCATGATACATACGTACAACAGCAACTAAAAAAGTGAGAATGCATTTCTGTTAAAATTCCTTTTGTATTCAAATTTACACATTTTCTGACTTATTTCATTCCAATGAAGATTGGACAGCAAAGCAAAGGCAAGAATTGGAGTCAAAATAATTTACATTGCATTAGCCAAGTTATTATCATCGATTTGACTGTGACAGAGTAAAGTCAGTTTATTTCCTCCTAAATTAGATGATAATTTGCGCCGTCTGAAATAAAAGGTGTGTTTATTTTGCAACGATGTAGTTATATTCTTCCCATGTAAATAAATAGCAGCTTTAAATAAGGTCTCAAGCACGTTATTATTGTCGAGAGCATCAGGTACAAATGAGTACAGGGACTTTGCAGTGGGGAAATAATGTTCTCGAAGGTGGTTAAAAACTACTAACGGTTCCTTCCTAGAGCCACAAAGGTAATAAAACTCAATTCATCCGTACCAAACACATTGTTCATAAAAATATGTATATTCAGAAAACAATAGGGCAGTAACAGCAACCTTTAAGAGGAGTATCGAAAATGTAAAGAAAATTCCATAGCCCGTTTTTACTTGCTGCTGTCGACATTTATGAGGTTCGTGTGCGAGATAATTTAAAGTTGACTTTAAACCTCTTCTCCCTTTCAACCCCACCAGTTTAAGTTTCTTTCTAGGTAGTAGCAGGTTGATGTCTTTCAGCGTGCATAAGTAGTACTAAGTGTATCTCGAAGCAAGCGAGGTAATCAAATTCCTATAAGAAGTCCGGAATGGATACGATACGAAAAGTTGAACGTGTGTTCTTGAGAGAGAAAATAGTTTTTCATACAATCTGCTTCTTCAACTTCTTCGTCTTCTTCCTCCCATTCCAATACTTACCATTGGTTTCGTGTGCATAAACAACGCACCAGGTGGAGTGTATTGCGTGGCAGGATGCGAAACATGTTCGCATTAAATGTATGAAAAATCATCGTTTCTTATCTGTATCAACTTTCTCCGAAAAACGAGCACACACAGTAAGTATGTATGTAGTAGCATTTTGCTTGCCTCTACACTTATTATACACGATTTAGAGTGCTATACTCCGAGCGAAATGTTAAAATTATGCAATATTTGTAACCACTTTTATAGCTCGGTGGTTTCTTTAAGAAAAGCATTTAATGTACATAACTCGAACCATGAAAAGTAACTTCCCCTCTCGGAAAGCAAATATGCTCACAAGAAGCAAGAGAGAATCGATGGATTTTAAACCACCTTTTGCTCACTTCACTTTGGAAAATGATATCCGACTTTCCCCCTTCTTTCCTTGGGTAGCTATATAGTTCCCAAAGATTTTCTCACGTTTCCCTCGTTGCGGCCTACGAAATATGTAGAATCTCGTGAAACAATATTTTTCCTTTATATTAGATCATAAACTAATTTATGATATTGACTGGGGATATCCTAGTATGTACTTATGTAGGTATTGTGTTGAGAATTTATGAAAGGGAAAGTGATACCAACTTGAAACATTTTCTCCCCTCCTTCATGATCTTCTCGTCGTACACCTTGCATGTCTTTTCTTCACTTTGCCATTATTTCCACATCTTAGCTTTACAGAAAAAAAATTGTTTGCTTTGATGATGGATCTGTCTGTACAAACATTGGAAATACGTACCTACCTACTTAAATATACCTTTCTCCTGGTTTCATGGGATTTTAGATACTTCGTTCTCAGCTCAGATTCCCTATGTGAGCATTTCCTCTAAATCATACAAATAAATGGGGAGAAAACTACCTGCTAAATGAGCTCCAGTTCATACTCAATTACGACATATTGGATTTCGGCGCGCGTGTAATCCGATTGCGGGGCAGATTATTACCGGCATTGATGATGCTACATTTTAGGACAACATATATATTTCCATTAAAAAAAACAAACGTGATTCGTCATATATTTTATTTATAGCAAAAAAATATTATTAAAATTTATCAGGCATCTATGTTTCTCATGGCTTGAATCGTTTGGGAAAAAGGTAATGTAATATGATGAGATGAGTCTAAAAAATACCGGGAGTAAATCCCACATTTCACAGCGGTCAACATTCTAAGGGAGAAGATAATAAAAAATATAAATGTTTGAGGCGGTGCGCGACGCCCCAAAGCACATCAAATTTTTCTCCTTTAAAATTGGTAAATAGCTATTGCCCAAAAAAATATCTATAGAATGGAAGGACAAAGAGAAAGTGGGGTAAAAAAAAATTGCGCATCACACCACCAGCACCACCATCACCTCATCCTATTTTTATTATTGTGTATCATGAAACTTGGTAGTTTGGCATGAGAGTGTATTATTATCACTCTCCTCTCCCGCTGAAGTAAACATCGTATCGCCAATGAAAGGAAAAAAGGAGAATCATTTCTTCCCTCTATCCTCCTTTTCCCAAAAAGTATTTATTATTCTATCCGACCAAAAGCCAATAATAGAGTCGATGCTGCTCGCATGCATCTATTCAGGTAAAATAGATTTACACCGGGACAGAGAAAGGGCAAGACTCCAAAGGAAAAAAAAATCTCTTGGGTCATAAAAAAAGTGTGTGTGTGCGATATTGTAGCTGCCAAAACATTCTTTACTTTATAGAAAAGAATAAGAGGAAGAAGGAAGGAGGGAAAAAAAACTTAAATCCCTGAGCTATTAGTCTGGTCACTTTAGTAATGTCTTGTTAGCCCACAAACTCCCTTTGTGTCCGGCTTGCTTCCTGTTTTCCTTCTTCACTCCTTCTTTCAACATTATTACGTATGCCATGTGTTCTGTTTGTCAGTTGAAAATGTTACTTTCTTCTGAGCCGGAGCCGAAGATAGATAGAAAGATTCCTTGAGTTTGGAGGGAATAAGCACGATGGCCATAGACCTTTATTGCATTTCATGGCATCATCACATGAAAAAAATCTAACACGGAATCACATCACATTACAGATTGCATGACATGACATGCTACCCCCACAGTCCCAGGGATGAAATGGGAAATAAATGCGGAGTGTCGAGAGCCTCTGCTCCTGCCATCAACTGATGATGAATAAAAAAGACATGGCCATAGTCATGTGTATATCTACTTACTTAATACCATTGCATTGCCTCTTTCTCGATTTCCAACTTTTCCTTTCATCCTCATCCCTCAAACAAAAAAATGTATCCAACTACGTATCCGACGGGAAAGCCATTGAAATGACCACATCTCCTTTTATCGGACACTATAGGCCCATATTTGGCATCTCTTTGATTCCAAAGAAAATGTTGGATGAAGGTAATAACCGAAATGGTATGTGTACTCCGCTCAACTCTTAATTTTTTCAGACTCACCGAAAAAGCGTTCACTCCTCCACGAACACGAAGCATTCCTTTTTTATGGTAAATCGATGACTTGAAAATGCCGGCTTGATTCTCCTGTCCTCCAATTGTTTCTTGTCCACTTTTCGACCCCACAACATGTTCTTTAGAAGGAAGTTATCAAACTTAGATTATGTAAGAGTAATAGCAGGAAAATGAAAGTTTCCTACGAAATGCGATGCGAATGCGAGAGAGGGTAAATATCTACAGGCCAGGCCAAGCAATTTCCTGCAAGATGTGATGTGATGACCGTTTTATAGATATCTTGGCTTAAGTCACCCAAGTCAATTGGCTTTTCCTTTTTTTGCCAAAGAATAGCCACCATAACCGACCACATCCCTAAATGTTATATGAGTGTATAGTTCCCCACTTAAAATCTTTTTTCCGGTGATTTCAATGTGTATTTTTATTATTATTTCGGTTTCTTCTTTCTTCTTCCACAGAAATGCTTTGCAACTGGTCTGGTCATGGTATGGTCATAGCGAGAAACCGAGAATGGCCTCTTGCCACTGTAATTGCTTCGGGCCTATTTATCTCTACGGTGATGGTATCACTGCATGATCTCCGCCGAGGTAAGTACACTTTTATTTCCTCAACTTAAGGAAATTTTATTGATACAATATTAGCCTCATCGTTTTCACCCTGCTTTATTGTGAAATATATAGATGCTATGACGGGTATATTGGAAGGGAAAAGCCATTATACCATGGTTGGTTGCATGATTCAGTGCTTGACCATCCACTAGGTTCTAGGTTCAATCTATTTTCTCCCCAAATGCAATAATAATATCGGTATTATCCATTAATTAGTCTTTACACTTACATATCTTTAAATAAAAATAACGGACCTTGTATCCATTTTCTCACCATCGTAGTTATTTAAGTTAATTTTCTATTGCGTATTGAGCTTTCATCTTAATTGTGATTATTAAATAGCTAGGTCAGGTCAAAGGGAAAGTGCTAATAGGTCATGTATGTATGTATATGTATCTTGGGCTGAAACCACTCCACTTCAGCATCAGAAAATTGAGCTGGGGCAACCTTAACTCTGTCACTTTCTCAAAATGCGAAAGAATGCTCAATCTTTCTTTTTCTCACTAGCACAGAAAAAAATTATTACGTGGATAGATGTTCGTAATAACGATATGATGGGTCTGATGAAGAGAGCTTTTTTCTTCCCCTCATTTCTACATCTGACTCCATGGCCATAATGGCCACTACTTTCTCACTCTCACTCAACCTTGTCTTGTTTTTATTTGTGTTTATTACTTACTTTCGAAAAAAGGCTGGTCCTGGTTCTGGTTTCACGGGAGGGAAGGAGGAAGAGAAAAAAGAAAAATCGCCTGTTCACGTTTCTTTCTCCTTCTTCTTTCTTTCTTCCGTTTACTTTTTTTTCCTAAATATTATTATTTTTATGCCTCTCTCATATCATATATCGTATCGTAATGCTTATTATTATAAGGATGCTATATTACATAATATACCATAATGATTTTGGCTGTTGATGACGGTGCCATGGGATCGCACCACCATCACTACCATAACGTCACAGGCCTTTTCCCCACGATGATTATGTTTGGCCTTCATTTATTCTTTTTTCTCCTCCTCATGCTATGCTACTACACTCCACTGTCATTCTCTTTCTCTCTCTCTGGACATAGCATTATGGCTCATAACTCCATTAGAAGATGATAAAATGTAAGATTACGTGTAGGGACTCTCATTCTCGTGACAGAAAAAGAAACAATTATGTACATTCCAATATAACCTAATAATATCGTGAAAGTACAACAACTTTTCCTTTTTCCCGTTTCTTTCGCTTTCTCTCTCCTTCTCAGTCCTCTTCTATGATTTGATGAGTTTACTGTAAATAAATGGTAATGTGTAACGTTGCAGATTTTTTTTCAAGAGAGAGGAAAAAATCACAACAAACAGCATTATATATCGTGGTGTTACCACAGATGTGAGATATAACTTGACTTGGAGTGGAGAGGACCGTATATGAGGATGATGATCATGATACGATGTGACCCATCTCTCCTCGTTTTTCTTCCTGTTCTCCACCCATGTCATTTTTTTTGGCTACTTAAAGCTCTCTCCAATGACAGCCATAACAGTTTATTGCTGATACCATTGCATTGTGATATTTTTCTAGGAACTTTCTCCGCAGGACGATGCTGTTGACTTTTAGCACTCATAATCAGAAAAAATAAAGTTTAATTGGAGGATAGTTTGAAGGAGCAGTTTCTCACACTACGTTTTGTATGTTGGAGGAGGAGAACTGGAGTTCTGCGAATGAATCCATAACATTTGCCTAATGCTTTCACAAAGGGTTCCTCATAAATGGCAGTAATAGGGCAGGGTGCCAGCTCAACGGAAGCTTCTTGTCATTTCCAGTTAATTCACAAAAGGTGAGTTTTTTCACTGTTCTGTTCCACTTCAACCGTTCCATTCACTCACTTGTTTCTGAAAATTTACGCACTCGTGCGTTATTCCATAGACACTCTGCTCTCCATAGAGACATCATGCCTATTTCCCGATGAAGAAATATACATGCATAGGAATGTACGGGAATCCGAAAGAAATCGCTGAAGAAGAAGGTGATGATGATGACGTAATTTTTTTCAGTGGAATTTTTAATCCCGCTTTAATATTAAAGGTTGTAATTTTCAACGCATAATTGGCTTCAGCCAGAGCTATAAACACTTCCCGTCACAATGATTGTTTGTCGCCCCTGTGTGCCGCAACCCATTATGCACCTTCGCCAAGACCTCCTCGATTTTAATAGAAAAGACGAACATTTTCAATCTCGCAAGCATAACAAAGTAAACTTTTTTTTCTAGGAAAAAAATTCATTCAAGTGCTCCCATCTCCACACTTTTTATGCATTTTCATACATTACCAGAGCGAAAAAAACTAATAATAATCGTTTGCATAAGTATCCAAGGAAGATAATGAGTTTTTCGCGGAGAAAAAAAGAGAGAAAAATTCAAAATGGTAATATTGCATTTCATGTGCTGCTCATCCTCTACCATTAATATTATTTCATATAGCCATAGCCATAGCCACCATTGAGCTTTAGCTTTTAATGCTTCAGCTCTGAGGATAATGGTGATGATGATAGGATGCAGTTTGTCAACCTATCGGCCCTTCTTTCATTCCTCCACTCACTATCACCAGACCAGAGAAAGATAGAGAGAGAGAGAAAGAGAGCACCGGCACTTGTAGGGAAAAAAATTATTTCTTCTACCAAATTTTTACTCATTACATTTTTTTTTCTGAGGAGCGAGCCAGAGAGAAAATGTGATGAAGGGGAGTAAGCCAATTTGCTAAGAACAAGCGATGAAAAAAAGAACATACATAGTTTAGTTTAGCGAGCTTAGAAAAAAAAACTTTCATCTGGAAAGGCCGTCCTTTATTATTGTGATTTTTAAAAACCCCAAAAGCGTTCTCGCATGGAAAAATAGGGGAAAATGATATAATCATCATCCTCTCTCATATATAATCTAACAGAATCTAATAATATCATATATTACCTTCATTTTTTACTCATATAGAGTGAAAATATTTTTTTTGCTCAGCTCACCGCGGAAATGAAATGAAGGTAGCTAAAGGTAATACACGATATTATAGTCCTTTCCTTCAAGATATGGTCATAGGTACACACCTATTACGATATCTCGTGTATTTTATATAAATGCGTTCATAAACGAGAGAACGGGTTGATGAAGATGATCTTGACGATGAGACATGTACAACTCTGGGGCAAGTAGGAATTAGTCGACGTCGACAGGGTTGAACAAGCCTTCTTATACATTCGAGGACAGTCAGTGGTAGGGATATGATGATATTATGAATAGCGATGGTGATGGTGCTGGTGATAGTGATCCTGATGATGATTATATAGATGAGAAATTTTTTCTCATTTCCTAAAAACTCATTTCGTGTGCGTTTTCCTCTGCTCTTGAAAAAAAAATCCCGTTCGGAGAAGGAATAAGAAGAAAAAAATGTGATATTTTCTGAGTGAATATAAAATAATATGTAGCAGTGTATGTACTTATGTGTACATATAATTTTTTACAATAATATTACAAATATTGGAAAGGGAAAGCCGGGAAAGCCTTTCGCTGCTTTAGATTTTCTCATCTTAAAAAAAGTTGTCGAACCAAAATGGCTGGGAAAAGCACAGAGCCAAGCTGAAGTGAAAGAGGGAAGAAAGTAGGCAGGAAGACATGCATGCATGAATGTGATGATAAAGAGAGGATGAGGGAATTTTTTTAATATTTGCAAATTGCTCCTCAGTTATATTCCATTATAAAAATTATTTCCTTTTTTTGTGTGTAGCCACCTATGTAAGTATGTAAGTGAGCCGATGAGAATGAGCTTCATTCCATTTTATTTTTTGATGGTGTGCTGCTGGTGTTGGACGACGATGATGAGGAAAGATGCTATATATATGTCAACCCTGTGCTATCTAAAGAACTTTTTATTATCGAGTGGGGCGATATTGCTTTGTCTTTTTTTCGTGATGTAAATATTACTGCCTAGGCTTTCCTTGCCTTGGGCGTTACCTCTTTTTTTAGATAGCAGTAATGATGGGATTTTTTTGCATCCGTTTTTCCCTGGATAGTGAAATTCTCGAGAAAAAAAATGCTACACTGTTCATGTTCGCCTCTTCCTTCCATCATCTCCGAAAATGACCTGCTTAAAAATGTGATTTTTGATTGCCTAAAAAATCTCACCAATTTCCTTAAAGAAATCAGCTTCAACCCCATAATATGCGCTGGAAATGGGGATCCAAGAGGAGCTCAGGCAGTGGCAGTACGGGAACTAGAACTAGCTCGGCACCCCTTTGCTCATATTCTTAAAAAATAAGGGAAGAAAATGATTATTTTCATTTGAAGTACTTGAAAAGGTTAAACAAAGTGAGGGAAAAACGGGTATGGAAGCATACTGAAATTACGGTAATGGAAAACATGCCCAACAGCAAATTTATTTTTTTTTTTGAAAAATTGAATTCAGATTGAGACGTTCCATTAGGAAGAGTTAGCGTACGTATGTGCATGTGAGCAATTCGTTTCTAATGCGTGATTACCATTAAATGAAGCAGGCTCAAGTGTGCTTTGGATGTAATAGAGCTCATTTAAAAAATACGGGAACGGCAATATAAAATAAATTTCGTGTCAGCTCATGAAAGCATGCACAAATATGTAGTAGGAAAAATGTGAAAGCACAATTTCTCCTTCTTTTTAAGAGTAAAAAATGCAACATTTTTTTCTCTCACGTGGATAGCAAGGTGTCTCCAGCCACGCTTGAATATTTCCAGCATTTGGCAACCCTATTTTACATTTTACTTTTTAAGGAGATTTTCTTGGCATTGCATTGTACATTGAAAATAATCGTTGGCCACCTCACAATGTTTTTATGTCAACTTGAAGTTTTCTCACATCACTTTCATTGTGAAGTAAGCAGGGAAGGCTACTACAATAATAATAATAGAAATCTGCCGACCATATTGCTTTCTGCTCTTGTCATTCATATCAGAAAACGTCATTTGTGACAAATGTGCGAGTTTAAAAGAGCAGCTTTCCTTTTCACATCACCAGTTAAAAGGGGTCTTTGCATGCATATTGCATGTTTCGTTGTTTTGGAAAGGATGCCAAAGAGTTTTGTACGGCAATACAAAAAAACTCACATTTTCTGACAAACTGTGAGCATTACACTGATTTCTTTCGTTTCCATACGATAATTATCCTCATCTATCAAAAAATCACGTGCAGAAATGCAAATACATACGTACAAGGGATCATAACCACTTTCAGTTTTTTTCAGAAGAAGAAATCAACTATAGAGCATTTTGTGACTCATGTAAAACAAATGAAAATGCGAATCACCGTTGTAAGAAAAATAGTATTTTCCGTTACATTTTGGTGTGATTTATTTAAATCCTTGTATTTCACAAAGTATTTACGGTATGCATATATGACTTACAACACACTTTGAGAAAATGTTCAAGCAAAATCTGTGCATGTCTTTTTGGGTATAAATTACAAATTGCCCGTTTGTGCGTTCCTTTAAGAATCATCGGTATCATTAGGGTTGAATGGCCCTTGACAAATTCAACTGAATCTATTTAGCACAGGGCAAGCTTGGTATAGTTACGTTTTTACATTTTGCAATGTTTCACTTCACCCCTTAACATTATATTGTAGTGCATCTGACAAACAAAACAGTCGATGTGAAAGGGGAGGCATAATATCTAGAAGAAACATTTTTTTCTGTGCACCATGTCGATTTCTAGTCATGAATAAGATTTGTCAAAATGTGCACGTTTTTACTTACTAAGTAAATTGCACGATTTATGCTTTCTTTCATTTTGAAATTATCACTTTGACGCAAGTAAAAACTGTACGAACTCTGGATTTCATTCGCATTCCGTCTTTACCTCAAAGGCCTCAATTTTGAATCTCAGCTTGTACAGCAGTTTAAGATTGGAAGCATCCTCCTAATCAATGTATGTATTTTATGTAAATAC
>JAHZNI010003210.1:0-37342 GCA_027744415.1 Seira ritae | reverse complement strand
TGAATTTTCACCTATCTTCCTGAACTGATTCTGAATTTTAAAAATCATTCCTGTCTTGATCTGAGAAATTGTCTCTTGAATGTCCTGATGAGAAGCACTAGTACAGGTATGTACATTTGCCCTGGCTTGGTCAGAAAAAGGAGAAGTCAATGCCCAGTCCAGATCTTTGTTTTTTTTTCATGTAGAGTTCATATACCCGCCGCCACGCCGCGCCGTGAGAGACGATTTTCTAACGTGATTTGAAAAGGCTGAGATAAAAAATGATTGAAAATGAGGAGACACGCCAGTTTCGGATAAATCACGTTTTTTTACTCTTTAATGAAGTTTAAGTATACTAGAAGCCCAGCCAAAATTCTACACACCATAAAATATTATGTTTTTGTTGAAATGCCGAGACACGCTATAAATACTACGGAGGAATGCATGCCTCACACACTAAATGTTTTACCGGTACGTTGAATGCTCAGAGAATTAATGGGTTCGAAGTATTGTGCTGCTTACGTCAGAGAAATAAAAAAACGTTAAATTCGATTGGATCCTATGTCTACATTTCCCTATTCCCTGGAACAGAAACCTGCAAAAGGAAAAAAAAATATATGCATCCAGATCGAGATTGTTGCAAGAGACTCGAAAAATATCGGGCCAGGATGACTCATCGAAATATTGGAGAAATAATAATGATGATTATAATGAGGCCCCATTGATGATATGATGAATATGCAAATTATTATTTTGCGAATGATGATGATGATGACAATATCGCAAAAAATACCTCTTCACAGCATCCTGAGAAAAGCAGTAGTAGCAGTAGTCGTTCGTACTCCTCTTCGGAATATTCAAGTAGGGAAGCGTAACGAGCACCTGAAGGCATTCTCGATCTCGATGCACTAGAATTTTCAGTCATCATTACTCATTCATCCCATTCAGAATTTGAAAAGCTACAGACGAGAAAGGAACTAACTATCCACTTGAAGATAGGCAAAAAAAATCTATAATCTTTTCGTAGGGATTTTTATGGCTTGGTTGAGTGCATGCTCCTTAATGTTTCCTAGTGGTTTTAGGGTGAGCAGGAGCGCAGTTTAGGTTGAATGTATTCCAATTCCATTTCTCCCTTCATAATACCTATTTCGCCCTACCTCAGACAAAATGCGGAATGGAGAAGGAAATGGCTGTAAGAGCTACAAACGACACGCTCTTAAGGCACTAACGTTTTCTTTTTCTTTTCCAGAGGAAATTGCTGTGAAAGACTCGTTTTACGCAGTCAATTTACGGACACGAATAATTTGCTTTTTTTTGAACTGGGACCATGTCCATAATATAATACGAAGAAAGTTTTCCATTGAAAATGCTATACATTTTTTTTGGATACTACTGCTACTACTTCTGCTACCTTACCCAACTTTTTCTTCTTGACGTTCCGAAAAATAGCTAAAGTGTCAGGGCAATATGCTCTCAAGTAGGATATATATGTAATGCAGTTACTTTTTAACCCTTGCCATCCTATTTTTTTCCCCTTGCCTCTGCTCTGCTTTCTCCCAGAAGTGCACTATTACTACTGCTTTCTTTAAAGTCTGAGGTCATTTGATTCATGAAAAAAGACAGTCCGTCTTCCCCGCTCTGCGCTACTTGAGCCAAGCCAGGCCAAGCTATCTTCGACTTTTCTTTTACTCGGTCTCAGAGGCTCTAATCCAAAAAGGAAATAGACTGTGTACAACTTAAACCAAAAGAGTTTTCAGTACCCAGTCATGATGTGGATTGCATGCATCCACAGAGGAGGAGAAAACGATAGACATCTTCAATCTTGGGTCAATTTATTTTGGGAAATGGATGTGAGTTTAACTCTTCCTCTCCAATTGTATCTCTGTGAAAAGGGGCCAAGGAGCCAGGAGCTAAAATATAAGTACATACATGTATGTAGAATCAATGAATATAGCGTAGTATAAAAAGTTGAAGGAGATAACTTTTTTTTAAAGTCTACATAAGGGAAGAAGGTATTGTACCCAGTTTTGGAAAAAAATAATAGAAGGACGAAAGATTCTTGAGAGTTTCATAGGGATTTATGAATAGGCCAAGTGGTATGGCATCAACCACCAAACACTTTTTTACATTCGACTTATTCTTCTTCTTCTGCTTCGTGTAAAGTGAAAAAAAGAATCTTTCAATAAACCCTCTCCTAACTGAGGAAGAAGACTCTGCTACTTTCTCCACACAAAAAAAAACGTATTGTTGCATTCGAAAAAAACAAACTGTTTTCTACCAAAGGAGAGAGAGAGAAAGAGAGGTTGAAGTTGAAAGCAACCATATTTATCTCTTTGCTCCGAAAGTATTGCTTGGGGACTGGATTTGGAAAGGGTACTTTTTTGTTTTACTTTTAAGGAAGAAAGCGACTGGAAAATGTGAACTCATCATTGGAAATCCCTCACATGTGCGAATAGTAATCAATCACAATTTCATGCAGGGTTCGTACACTCCTTTGGTGCTTATCGATTTTCACCAGACTTTCTCATCCTTCTTGGAAGTAGGGAAGGTGACATTTTCAAAAAATTAGCTTATATATAGCACAAAAGGAAGTTATTCAGAACGTGTCCTCATTTGTTTGGAAACTTGTGATGCGGTGATGATGATGTCATGTACATAACTATGAGCGATTACTGCACCAGGCATCAAAACAGAATATTATTTTCGTTATTATTGCAGGAGGACCAGGATGCACTCAAGAAAAAGAAAAGGATCCATAATGTAAGGTGGGTGGGTGGATGGATGGGACGAAGCCGCACTAAAATGTAAAATTACCAATCTCAATCGTCCTAAAATGGACGGAGATTCTAAAATAGGGAGAATCAAGATCCATCGCCATCGCTGAGAAAGAGCCCAGAGCGGAGATTGAAGTTTAAGTAAAATGTCTCCAACCTTAGTCGCTCCCCTCATTATCTAACCACCAAAGAATGATTAATGACTCTTCTCCAGCCTTCAGCACTTCCAATCATTCTTCACATCCATCTCAACCTCATTTTCTCTTCATCTCCCCCAAGAAATAGGAAACGTCTTTCTTCCTTTCCATTTCTCACTCACTCACTCGCCCAGTCGAGCCGACGTCCTTGTCCCATTCCCTTTTGTATTATATGTATGCATGGTGGAAAGGAGGGAATTGAAGAGAATGAAAATAAAAAAAATAGAAGTTCAAGAAAAGCCTGTTTTCTTTTCTTCCCTCACTCGTTCACAATCCGAAATGGATGATGTTGATGGTTCACACACGACAAGAGAGCGTCTCTGGAATCTCACCGAAGCTTTTAACAAGACATGCGAATATTTATGCAGGGAATGATGGATAAAAATGGTGTAACAACGATTGTGTTCTTGTCCTTGCCATTGTTGTTATTATGAACTTCATTGGACGGAGAAAAAAAACCCAAGTTCGTTAGTCCGTGAGTGAGTGAGCGGAGAAAGAATGTCCTCGACATCATCAATTTACTTTTTTTATTTTTTCACGTAAGACCTCCAACTTCCTTTCTTTTTGGAGGGAATCGAGCTTTTAAAAAATGTTGGCGAAAGAAACCAAAGTAGGTTAATGCTCTTCTTCGAAAGAAATATGGGATTTGTATCATCCTCAAAACCAATTGCACTTTTTCATTTTTTTTCTTCTCAAAGCTCTCAACTGAACCGAACCGAACAGTGATTATTATTCATCGAGTGAGACTACAGCCACCGAGATAGCATTTTCCCCGACAATCATTTGTAATATTTTGATGGAGCCAATTCATTTAATTTAACACTCCCATGTTTGGTTTGGCTCCTCTGTAAAAACCATCTACTACTACTTTCAGCTGAGGTTAACGAGCCTGCATTCTGCTTCAGGACCAAGAGCCATATTAAAATGGAGAAGGATTTGCCTCAAGACGGAATTCGCTATTCATCTCGGGAAATTTCAAACCTCAGCTAAATTCAGCGAAAAGAAAAGAGGAGGCTGGATGAGAAGAAAAAAAGTTGGATTTTTTCTTTCTTTCTTTCTCTACAGAGTCGCGTATTAGCAGTGATCTGAATGATGATGATCCACATGCAGCCCCAAGTAACGTTCAAAAATTATCTTTAGTGTTGCTGCTCCAGCAGCTCCAGAAGTTTCAACTGGTTAAAAAAAGGGGTAAAGATGGTTGGTATTACCGAGGAACGTTCCTATTAACATTCTATGAATACCACTTCATCATGAAAATTTTTCCCATTAGGCTCATAAACATGATCTTTTAGAGAGTGAGTACAACTACGAACGGAAGAAAATTAGGGAGGGCCGAACAAATCTTCAACAGTTTCCTACAATTTTTTTCAAGGAAGGAGAAGAGGTGTAGCGTTAGAGAAAAGAAAAAAAAATCGGAATTGAGGCAGAAAAGAATAGCTTTCCAGAAAGTTGCAATGCATAATATTCTTCTTGGCTTCTGCAGATATTATGACTATGACTATGATGTCGGAAACGTGTAGATACATACATACTAGATAATATGCATTTATTTAATCCTTTTCACACTACCCTTAGGTATGTGCACGTACAAATGTAACAAACAAGGTCGGCTCCTGTCCTAGGTTTGCTGTAAAAAGAGAGAAAAAAAATCTCATTAGGAGGTGTATCACAACCTCTGCATAATAGGATTGCACTTCTTTCTCCCTCCCAAACGATATAATATTTCACTGGTAGGAATCCGGATGTAAAAGTTGAACGCATGCATCCTAGTCCTAGACTCGGCTGCTGCATTTCCATTACATTATTTTCCTTGCACATGTCGTACGTCTTCTATTTCCCCAGAAATATAGCAAGAGCAGGAGGAATACATACTGCAATTCATGATACCTCATTTAAAAAGTCGTTACGCAGCAGCAGAGGCGGTAGTAGCAGCAATAGTGTAGAGGCGAAATCATCAGATATTAATTTGAATTGGGAAAAGTGGCGGTCCTGAAGCAGAGGAATCGTCGTTTCTCCTTAATACAATTGCAGGAGAAATAGGGCTTTTCAAGTTTGCTGCATCAAACTTCTGCATAATATCTGCAAGCTCAGAGGAGATATATTTTCTTTAATTTCATTGGCAACAATCACGAACAATGAAGGGATAATGGATATGGGGAACAACAATAACAATGCCCACTTTAAGGTTAAAAGGAAGGCCGCTCCTTGACGACGACGCAAATTGTAGCCTGGAACTGAAGCCTTTGAGGTGCTTCATCGTCGAAAGTAAGTAAAGAGAGGGAACAGAAACTAATAAAAGGCTTGTTTACTTCGAGAGAGCGAGAGCAGTAAAGCAATATAATTTCTAATCCTTCCGATTAAATTTACTTCACACGATTTCCCTCTCTCAAAGGATATTGAAACGCCCACACTAGAAATAGTAGCTGACAGACATTGCCCCCACACGGAGGCTTCCCTTTATGAAACTTTCCTTCCGCTTGCTCATGACATCCACATCCATCCATATTGGGTTGGGTTGTGCACTAATTATAAGTATCCGAGTCCGAGTGAGTAGTACGTATCGAAAGGAAAATTTTCCATCGAGAGGAGAAAAACATGGAAAAGTTAACAAAAAAAAACAATTAAGATGCTCAGTTTTTCCTAATCCTCATGCCCCGAAAAGGTCAAATAAGAGCTGGGACATCTCAATTCAACGCACTTTAGGACAAGACAGGACCTTACTTTATGAATATGCATGCGCATGGAATGGAATATGGGTGCGTTCATCTACTCCATAGAAATTTCGCAAACATCATTATCATCATCCTCGAGCTTAAAAACTATATATGGTATCGCCACGCTGTCCTCACTTCTACTCTTGTTCGCAGCTTGGGCTCGCATCAGTGTCAACTCGAACGAAAGAGATAAGATGCAGCATTAACTTGGGCTCGGGTGAGGCCAGAGACCGCCCATACTTAACTAGGACAAATTTATGCGGAGAACATTTTCGAAACGAAGGAATACATAGTAAACTTCACTTCGAGAGACTTTTAGTCGAGTTGGGGCCTTTTTAAACTCCCCAGATTAACTTTCTTGTTGCCACAGAGAAAATTTTAAAGTAAAAAGAGCAACAGATGTTGATGTTCATACTTTTACTCACATTTCGAAGATTAAGTTGGACCTGGAAAAAGCCATAAAAATAGTAAGGATAGGGAATTTCGAGGCATTGGAAGAAGCGACTTTTTTTCCTCATGATTGTTTTCTCCTACTCCCAAATTGCTCTTGTATGAGAAACGATTGATACTAGAGCTTCGCTGGAGCCAAAGTAAGTACTTAGCAATAAATATCCAGAATTATTAAGGGTAAGAGTAAAAAAAATAACTTTGGAATTATGTAGGTATGCACAACTTTCCCTTTTCTGTCCGCCTCAATTACGTAAACTTAACCTTGTACAATGCGGACTACCACTACTGGTACTTCTAATGTACACACATATATGATCATTGTCTTGTGGAGTGGAGTCATGAGCATGAGCCACGTGCAATTTAAAAGTTGAAATTACCATGGCTTCCTACTTCCTACGAGTTGGAAAAGTTCAGTACGTCACCAGATGTAGCATTCGCAAACTTTGTATAAATTTTTCCCAGCAAACAATGGCCACGGAAATCAGCCCACTGTGTGGTTGGTTATGGTGGGTGCTTTGTTAAAAAACTACTTACTTCTTTTCCTCTTTCATGCTGATGAAGCGAACACAATGTTAATGTTATGCCATGCCTCATGGCATCGTTTCGCATTACTACGGGAGAAAACATTTAAAAATTGTTTGGAATGACTAATGTAATTTCCTCGTGTTTTCCTGATTCTCAGATCGCCTCCGTACTTGGATTTAAGATTGCTTTCTAGTTCTCGCATATGTATGCATGGGAAAAGTCCTTTTTACGAGGTGTTTGTGACCACGTAAAGCTTTGGTGGCGGAATAATGTGGGCACTGCTTGTGGAAACATGCATATTAGAATAATATTTGTTGCTGTGCGAATTTTTGATGAATGTATATCCGTGGAAATTGAAGGTATGAAGTGGAACAAAGTAATTTGTATGTTTTATGTTTTCAAAAAAATATGTATATCCCGTTGGCCGAAGACGTGGGTATTTAGTAGTTGTATTTAGTTGACTGCCTCTAAAGCGGAAGTGGGTTCCATTTTAAGAAGTAAAATATGCTGTCAGAAAAGAAAAAGTGAAAAATATCAAGTAACAAGAATTTCCCCTGGAGTGTGAGTAAATACCATTATTAACATTGTCCCACGATGAATAGCTATACAATATGAAAAAGTAATATGGAGGTTTTCTCTTTAAAATATTAATGGGAAAAAAGGGAAGCACACGTGGACGTACACACGAAAAAGAAACAGGTTCACTACATGATATTTTTTTGCACTCAATCGCAACAGAGCGCAGTCCAGCTTTACGTACCGACCGACCATTAATACGGATTTAGTATTATTGAAGAATGTAGGACAGCGGTGTAAGGTTGAGTTGACGGTGGCGTTGGAGGAACACCGACTGATTCCCATTTTTCTCTATTCTGTTAGAGGAGGTTTTTTGAAGGTTACATTTGCATTAAATATGAGACTTGCATGACTTTGACTATGACACGCTTTCATGAATGCATAACATACAGGTTGCTGATTAGAGCGCACAAAATTGTTTTTGAAAGGAGCTGAATTAAATACGACGAAGAATAATTTTTAAGTAATGAAGCATGACGAGTGGTCCCTATTTACCGAGTTCATTCAAATTTCACTAAAGAACGAGTAAAGCCATTACCTAAAGTAAAAGCCTTCAAGATCTAAAATAATATGCCATCTAAATAAGCTGGCAAGTTTTGCTGCATAATGTAGTCACCGGCCTCACCACCGAGTAATGTATCAGCTTATGATTCGGCGGTGAGGCCGGTGACTACGCCATTTGAAACATACTTTAGGTAATCCTCTTCCGGAACGGCGGCGTAGACACTGGCCTCATCACCGAATACCTAGCGCTTTCCTTTATATTTCGGCGGTGAGGCCCATGTCTACGCCGTTCCGAACGTTACCCTTGTTGCATAATAAATAGGCTAATTTTTCAAGAGCAAAATTGTAATTTCCTAGGAACACAAAAAATCGAACTGCATGCCACATTTTAAATTTTCCATCATCATTAAATGAGCACAGTTATATATTTTTCTCACGGAATGCACTTTTTATGTTTAGCGATAAAGATGTATATGAATATAAGACGCTTAATACGCATAAAAAATTTTAATGATAAACGGGAGTAAAGAATCACTCGAAGTTTGCAAGTGTTTACATACATTTATGAGGGACAAATAAAGCAGGAAAAATTGGTCAAAGCTGGCTGATTGTGAGTTACAATAATATCGAGTATTTTCTCTCCGGCTGATAAATGGGTCGCTTTGCTGAATGACTCACATGGGGGGTCATCCTTTTACTTGTTCAAATATATTTTATGTCTTTCCTTTTCCCATCAGTAATTTGCTCCTATTCCTCCATTTTATATTTTTTGTTTGTTTACTTGAGTGTAATGGCTCGTTCCTTGACTTGGCATGCCTATAATGCTATTGCCGCTGCTGCTGCACCAGTAGTTTCAGGAGTAATCCAACGTTTAAAATAGTAAGCAATATTGTAATAATAGTAGTCTCCATCTTCTCAACATCCTTGCGTCATTTCCAGAACCGCTGCTGCTTCCAATGTTCCAAACCAACCAAATACATACACCAAATCCACTCCGAACTCTTCTCTGTCAAAAATATTTTTTTAGCGTATGTCCCTCTCCCTTCCCCTGTTTTTATGGCTTCTTCGTTCTGAATACAAAGAGCATGTTTTACATGACTGCAATCGCTTAAATTAAGTTTACCGCAGTGCCAATAATTAGAACGCTATTCATTAACTAATTTGAAAATTGGCAAAGGAAGGGAGGGAATGAATGCTCTCTTGTATTTCTCCTGCCAAAACATTCTTCTCCTGCCACTGCCACAAGAGCTTTATTGATTCCACAATATCAGGAGAGACAGAGAAACAATGAAATTTTGTGCTGGGATCTATCCATACCTGTGAATTCAGGAGCACATTGCCTTTCCCTTCCAAACTTTTCTATATTTTCACGCATCACGCCTCAGAAAACAATATATAGATATCTACTTTTGGCTTGCCCTGGAATAAAGTCGGAGTCGCGCCAACCATGCCATGCCACGAAGACTACACGACATCATGCTCTGGGATACGGAAATCACTGTAGGGAATTCGCTCAATCAACAATCCACCTTAAACGACGTGTATTTACTCTGCTCAGGTGGCAACTTGAATGATTGACGAACTTGCCTTTCCCCCTCACTTGCCTTTTTCTCCTACCTTAACATCTATCTTTTCTCTTCTTGAAGTGCCTTGCAACACAATCAGTGCTTCGCTTCCTCTCTCGCCCGAGGTAGTACAATGTAAACCGAGGATCTATAGAGAAATCAGGGGAGCACAGCACGAGTCACTCTATAACAATGCATTACATTATTTCAAACAAAAATAAGCCGCGAGTGTAGAAGAAAAAAAAATCTCGCTTTTTTTAGGGATGACGACGATGAAGATGAAGACGATCAGGAAAAGAAAATGGATCACATCACATCGCTTCCTCCTTTTTGCTTTGTCTCTGTTTGCTTTCACTTTTCTCCTTCCGCTCTACTGTTTCACAGACTTCACCGGCCTCAAGGCGACTTTCACTAGTTAACGTGTTCCATAATCTTTAAACACGATGGTAGTATGTAGTTGGTGGTAAACACCGGATGTTTGCAAAGAAATGAGGATTTCTTTCTGCGTTTAATTTATCACCACATCATCATGTGCCCATGAAATCATCGGCCTTGTGTCACCTCACCATCGGCATTGATCAAGATGAAGAGTGGTGATGTCGGCATCATTTGATTTCGATATTTCCAAGATTCCAAGTTTTAAAAAAGGATTTGGGAGGCCAGGCCAGGCAAGGGCAATCAGTTTTTTTTTCAGTGTCATCCAAGTGCCAAACAAACGATTGGATTGGCTATTGTACTATGTGTACTTGGACTGGATTGCTCCTTTTAAAAAAAGTGTCACGAGCAAAAGAGTAAGCTTTGGGCTTTTTCTTCTTCTCCGGTTTACTTTTACTTCCCCAATAGTTATCCCCTGGAGAAAGAGATGGATCGAGTCTCTTTATTTTCTCAACTTTACTTTTCAACCTGGGTTTCGGGTTGCGCCCCCACGGTCCATTTTTCATTTGTCGTCTGCTTGCTCACTTTCTCTTCTTTCTCTATCCTTTTGTGTTTCTTTGTACTTACCACCACTTCAATTTAGCTTGCATCAGATGGATGGCATCAGTTCAGCGTGTGCAGCGGAACACAATACCAATACCCCTCCTCCAAAAAGAAAACCAATTCCTTCCAAAATGCACTTCTTCCTTCTCTCACCGAGAATGAGCAGAACAGAAAACTGTGTTCAATTTTACTTGAAAACAAGATTTTCTCTCGGAAAAGTTCAAATAATCTGAGATCTTCATTTTGAGAAATCCACCCTCCAGTCTAAAATGCATACATCTTGTCTTGAATTGAAATCGAATCGAAAGAGAATGCCACATGATGAAAGGGCTTCAAGCTCTGTCACAACGACGTAATGAAATGATCGAGCCACATATGAAGCACATACATTGTACCTATTATTCATTCTTCGAACATTAAATCCTTCGAACGTTTGGGTCAAAATCGCCACCAATAATTCCAGGGAAAAAAGTTTCACATGACAATATCACCGTAGCGGGAAATAAATAGGTGAGAAGAAAAGATTTGCGGAGAGAAAAAAACGTAATCCAAGGGGGAAAGAAAGGGAGCTGTAATATCCCAAGGGCTTATGAAGATGCTTTTTCCCTGAAAATGAGCCGGAAGAATTTGTTTGGACGATTTCAATTTTATCCTCCCGCTGTATGTAATGCTCCCCAATTGTAAATGGGACATCACGCCTACAGAGTTGCTAGGAATACGCCATGCCATAAGAGGGAAATGAACGGATTTACTCGATCCCTGTCAGTATGAGCAATTGAGCTAAATGTCCTCTTTTACTTTCCCGTTCTTCTTCCTTTAAATCCTCATCTTTTTTTCTGGGAACAGAAAGAAATTTACAAAAATGAGATTTTTTAGTTCCCCTCACATCACACCACGCCATACATACATACATACCTAAAGTTTTTCATCTCATTGCCACGTTTTGGCTTCGCTTTTACACTACATAACATTTCCTCGCAAATTCCTAGGAAATATGGAAGACGCTCCCAAATACAAACAAGAGCTTCGAGAAACGGGAACAGAAATTTCCTGCAACATTTAGTTGCCCTGTCCTGTTCTGTCCTCATCTAAAAATCTCGACCATGAAGGAGAATAGGAGATTGAAGAAGGGAAGTGCTAGTTTTTATTGCCCACCTATAAGGTATGATCCCTCCCGTTCTATATTTGAAGCGGTAACGGTAGGACGTTGGAAGGAGGGATTATTTCATGTAAGTATGTACATAGCTCACCATCTGCTATTTTTTTCCGGAGACATGACACTTGTATTTCAATGTCGTAAAATGATTGCAATCTTGTTAAGGACAATCCCTAAATGGTCGTAAAATCAATGGAATAAATGAATTTTTTACAAGTGTTCATTCACTCAACAGGGCCATCACACACTACCACTACTACTCCTTTAAAGGGAATTGGTGAGGCAATCATTGTTGGATTTTCACTCAGTCCCCTGGCCATTTAGTACATTTCTCACTGTTTCATAATAAAAAGTAATCGATTTACACGCCAATTGCGGTTGTATTTTATTTTACTTCACACGACGACAATGGAAAAGGTTTTTTTCGCCTTTCATCTGACTTGGACCTGGTTACCTCATTTTTTAGAGTGACTTGCCTCTTGCTTTGCTTCGATTTTTTATTATTGCTTGTCTTACGAAACGAGGAAAAGTCCCAGTTTTAATTATAAAATAAACGGAACAATAAGCAAGCCGCCGCGCCTCGGGAAAGGAATACCTGGAAAATTTGGTGTGAAACTTTTTCAACTCAAAACTCGACTCAATTCCTTTCATCTATTTTCGCACGAGCTAAGAAGTAAAGTGGAGTTTAACTTGCTGTAGCACTTCCTTTGTCTTGGATTGTAAAGTTTTCTATTGACGTCCTCAAGCATATTTATATGAAAAAAATGCATGTGGGTTGATAGGTATACATTACATTGTATGTATTTCGTACAATCTGAAAGGAAATGAAAGAAACTGCCGCCCACACAAACACATTTCTCCATATATTTTTCAGCTCGTAGCTTCGGCCCATTTACCTACTCACCAGCATAGCATCCATCTTCCTTCCTTCTCCTGACCTTGCTCCGTAATAATTGCTAGCTCGGCGCAAGTAAATAGGTACATATACCTAAATGGAATAATATATAAAAATAATATACTTATTCTATGGTGTTGTGTATTTCTCATTAGCAGAAATAATATTTACCCTGCTTGTGAGAAACAAAGCCAGTGGAACAAAACATATGGTGGTAAAAATAGAAGTGCTCACATTTAAAAAAAAAGTCAGCATAAAATAATATCCTTCCTTCGCGTATCTCTATTCTCTCTCTGCGCCCTGATTCTATTGTGAAGGGAGCTGTTCCGTGAGATGACAAGACTAGAAGGGAAAGGAAAAAAAGAAATTAGCATAATTGTAGTTGACAAAGAGGATTATTTTTTGAAAGGAAAAAAATATTCAGTGATTCCCTGAAGGATTTGATCCCATTACAAACTATTGTGATTTAAAATGAACGTTTCCTATTTTTTTCTCCCTGGATACTTAAGTATGCATGTATGTATGTACGAATTCATACTCAAGTCGACAGCTTCAGTGGCATGGCAGTGGTAGGGACAGGGATGGTGGTTGGTAGTGCTGTGGTGATGGTGGCAAGTATCATGACAGGTCGTTTCTTTTGTTTCTCCCTTGTGTGCATGGCTTCCCCGAGAAGAAAAAAGAATAATAGTCTTGTACATACATAATATGCATAACAATCCCAATAATAGCTAGGAGCAGATCCCATTAGAAAAATAGAATTTTTTTCTCTTCTTCTTCGTTTCAATCTGAAAAACTGATTTTAGCTTCTTTCCCTTTCCCACTACTCACTCCTTTCTGGAAGAGAGAGAGAGAGAAAGTGGCATTAGTTGAGGTTGCTCTGATGGCGTGGCATGGCATGGCAAGAAAAAGTACAATTGTAACTTAGTGAATGCATCAACGCAAGAGAGAAAAGAGTTTTAAAAGTTTGTGAAAGCCACATTTATCAAAAGCTCGTTGCCACTTGAATACAATTTTTTAAGAGGCATGTGTGGTGGTGGTGGTGGAGGAGTGTGAGTGGATGGAAAGCTACGTTGGATTCAATCCTTCCTTACGTGTTCAATGAAAAAACATAACATTCGTTTCGCCTCTCACTTCTTCTTCGTCGTCTTCTCCCTCTTTCCAAAATTTTTCCCCGTTTCAACTGGATCTTGGGATCTGGATCCCCTGCCGTTTCCCATGTAAAACTATAAATGTGTGTGAGTGAATAAGTATGGATGTATGAATGAATACGGGGCGAAGAATTGGTTCTGTTTCGTTCGCGAAATGAGTGGGAACGGAACGGAGGAGGAAAACAGTAATATTTGGTGGAGGTAGTTGCCTTCAACCAACTACTTTCTCTACATTTGCATTACAAGCGAGAACAGAAGTTCTCATATTTTAAGATTTATTTAGGTCATTCGTTTTACTTATTCAAAAGTTCCACGATTTTTTTCATATCATTATTATTACTTTTTTTGTGGAATTAGAGAAGCCTCACATTAAAAATGGAAGTTGGGACGGGAGCTCGCGAAAAAAAATATGAAATATTACCATTTGCAAATTTTCACAGCTGAAGAAAAAGGAGACGGATTTACCTTTTCGCATGGATGGCTTATGGCCTGGCCTTACCTTGACAGCGCCATACGTTTAAATCAACGTCCTTATCATTATCATTTAAATTCCAATAAAATGTTTAATTTCCAGGGTTTCTGACATATACAATCCGTTTCCTTGAAAAATAATTTTTTATCATAAAATATTGCGAGGAGGTTGGCATCGACGTTTTGCTTATTAACAGTATTTAGTAGATGAAGTTAAATTTCTAATGAAATGTTGGATCGTAATGCAGTAGTAGTAGTAGGTATTTACATGTGCGTAATTTGTTCCATTTTCCGTTTTATTTCGCAAGGTTCAATGATCAACGTCATACACAATTTTACGAGCCAATTCATTTTCTCCCTTGTTTTGTTTTGTGTTCGCTCATTTTGAGCTCGAAGGTGAGAAGAAGTTGCCGTTCATATGTATCGATAGCTTTTTAGCTCCTTTTACGCTTCAAAATTTATGCCACTTTTACTACTTATTTCGTTTCCCTTACAATCCCATTCCTTTTCGCGAGTATTTATTCCCTCCGTTTTTATTGTGCTCGTAAATATGGAAAAAGCGAGGGAAGAGCTGCGGGATAAATTGACTGTAAACAAAGCGAACAGTACATGTACTCTTCTTGAAGCGATTTTAAATGGTTCGATCAACCTACGATTGACGATATATTTTTCCCCTACAAATAAAAAAATGCATCCGTACAACAAAACACAATACATACGCTGAAGAAAGAAGGAAACGAAGCAATACTATTATTGCATCCATTGCGAAATGAAAGACGATTCATTTTTACTACCGCATTCCAAGCCGAGAAAGCTGGAGCACAGAAGAAAAGTCATGTGTACCCCAAATACATAAAACCTTTTCTTGTTTCCTTTGAAACGGGAAATACATATACCTACATACAAGAAGAGTCAAACTTGCTACTAGATACAACTAGATACCATTAAACTCACACACACGTGTCTCTGTCTCTCAAGAACAAAGTCCTCCGATGATATTTTTATTACTCAAATTACATTCCCTTTTCGATCTCCTTGGAAATTTCCCATTTCAGTCCCAATAAAATCCCAAGATCACATCCAATTTAGCCTTGCATTAAGGAGATGAGCTGTAAAATGATGTACGAGGAAAACAAGATTTCCAGCAGCAGCAGTCAACTTTACTTCTTAATCAACTCAATTTGTGAATAGGTAGTGTGAGGAATGAAAAAGCCAAGAGGAATGAGCGTCACCAAACACATACATAGGTATAAATTTTGCATACACAACATAACATTCGCAGTAGCACTCATCGGTAATGAGATTGTGTGCAAAGACGACCTCCGTTTAGTTCTTTAGTTAAATTTTCAGAGAGCGGAAGGGAAAGTGATTTTTGTACTCGCGGTGTCATCACCAATTAGCGGAGCATATGACGCGAGCTTAAAAAGTGCTGAGAGCTGTTGACGATCCTGTCATGCATCATCATCATCATCATCATCATCACACCAAGTTGAAGTTTTAGACCGTCAATGTAACCGTAACCACGTTAGCCTTTTAGCTGTGATGATGATGATGATGATGATGATGATAGATACTAACATGAGAACGTGATGGAAAATAACATTATCGATGGGAAGATTGGATAGATAGACAAAAAATAAATAATAACATGGCTTCATTTTCGAAACATTATCATGTACATAGGTAAGTATGCATGTACATATATGGAGATTGCAAAAAAAATAATAATATAAAAACCCAATCAGAAATGCTTGTTTCGCAAGAGAGAGGATTGATTCGCTAGTGAAATCATGTTCCTGTATTGAAATCTAATCCACTCATAGTAAATTCCATCAAGGGCCGGAAGGGAGATAACGGCTTGCTAAAGTACCAAAACATGTTTGAATCAGTGAACTCTACATGAGCCGAACCAGAACCAACCCCCTCATCTCCTTCCCTCGTAAGTATTTCGGTGCATGCTCATCATACATTTCATGAGGACAGGGCATGATGCGATGTCAGAAAAAAAAATTATATATATAATCTGATGATTCAACGGAAACTCGTATCAATATCCCATGTCAAAGGGAAATGGGAGCTTTTCTTTTTTTTTCTAAATCAATTTCCATCCCGATTTTACCAGTTCACTTGAGTCATACAATACTATTTTGTGCTATTTCGAGCATATCATATCAGGAGACTTAGCGAATAATATAATACTACTTGACATGACATCCTCATCGTTGGTGTTGGCGGGGGCATTGGCACTCAAAACTTAAGCATTGATTCGGTTGTGATTATGATACGATACGATCTCTCACCCTATCGCTCTTTTTGTCTGAGGAAATCATCGGAGGAGAGTCGTTATAATTACGAAATCATTAGCGAGCTTGAGCTTCTAGTCTAGTTCGAAAAATGGGGGAAACTTCTTTGAAGGCAAAATGAAACTGTCATTCATTAAAGTCGCTTTACTATAGTTGTATAGTGAACTGGACTGGACTGGCTGGCAGTCATTTTGATGATGATGTTTACGATGAGTCAGCATCATGCACTAATGACCATGATGAGACAGGACATGACTTTTGATTTACACGGGGAAATAATGAAATGAAATGAATGAGTGAAATCAGGTTGGACAGTTACAAACATTTACCCGAACTTTGTAATTGTGATTGGGTGTGTTTAGGTGAGCGTGAGCTCCTCTTTAAATTTCCTATCTAATTAGTGCAAACGTGTACGACTAATTCCATGAATTAAAATTATTACCTTTTTTATTGATTTGTTTCTTGCCTTTCGAACCCACGCAATATTTCCGTAATAGAAAATAGGGATTCTAAAGAGAAAAAGCAATTTTTAAGGAAACAGTTTTCCTTACAGTCTGCAAACTTCCTAAAAAAAACTCTTGAACTTCACGTCACCCAAGGCTACGCTTTTGGAACAGGAGTAAAACAACAAAATACAAAGGAAAAAAGTTAGTTCAGTTTAGGAGTGTAGGCAGGCGGAACGGGTGCCTCTTGAATTTACCTTTTCCCCAAGAAAATCCCTTTTGTCGAAGAAAATTGCGCTATGATTGATTGTTATGCCGTTTCATCGAAGTAAATAAAAATCAAGAGACTAGTTATAGCTGTTCTGCTGCTGGATAAGAACGAACGGGACGGAGAAAGGGCAAAAAAGACCATTAGCAAAAAAAAAATTTCATGGCTTTCCTTCTCACTTCTTCTTCGATGGAAATAGAGAGCTGAAGCTGAATGGCAGCGGAGAGAAGTGCGTGTTTGCCGATCCTCGACCCAGCGTTTTTTCAATTACTACTTTTCGCTAACTAATAATAATAATGAACTTGTGCTGCTGCTATTTCAACAAACAGAGGAACAAATTCAAGTGAAACATTTTCCCTTCCCATAATATGCCGAGTTATAGGAGAGCAACTCTGGAAAAATATTCATAGCAGGACCTATTGAGCTGAGCCTAACTTACCCACTTAGACTGGAATAACCTTTCCAGTCTGGCCTGTCTGGGCCGCAAGTCTCAAGGAGGAAGTTGCTTCAGGTGAACAAAAAAAATGGCTCGATTGCTTTTTAAAAATATCCCCATTGAGAAATGTTTTCAAGTCTACACTGTTTTTCATGGAGAGAGAGAGAGAGAGAACGGACATTTAGCGTAAGTGGGTGGATGTTATAAGCTTCATTTCTCTATTTGAGCTGATTCCTCTACCTCCACTCCACTTCACTCTCCTCTCCTATTCCATATCATGCACATTTTTCGGGGAAAATCCGTGAGTGAGCCGTGAGTCGTTGTGAGCTCCGGAGAAAATTTTTTTTTGGAAATGCTATTAAACATTTACAGATTTTGTGGCATTATTCACACTCTAACAAGCTCGCGAGCTTATCATTCGCAATCGCAACATTCATTTTCAGTGGAGGAGGATATGAAGCAGTAATAGTACTTTGCTATGAAATATTATTATCGTTCCCTATTTTTAGCCTCTTTTCCAGTCTAGCTTCCAGACCAAGCAAAGCCAAACCAAACCAAACCACTACTCACTTGCTTGATCAGACTAGACTGTGAGCAAATAGCGTAACTATACCTACTTCAACAAGAGGTTTACGCTCTTGTAATGACGACGAATGGCTAAGTACTAATAACTTTCCTGATCTTATCGGAAAAGTACTAGGAATTGATCATGATCACGATCAAAAATTTTATTTGCTGGAAAACAAGAAAAAAAATGTAGTTAAAAATGAAGAAAATTACTGGTAAAATTTGTAACCAGAGAAACTAGAATACGAAACTTTATTAAACACTTCTAAAAGTGAAAAAAAATTATTTCATGTGACCACATAACCACATCACATCAACCTGATAAGTTTATATTGCCTTGTTTGTTTTCTGCAATAAAAATGCAAGTTGCAATAATTTCACGGGGTAATTGACTCGGACACGGTAGAAACTATTGTGGCACACGATGTGTGTTTCGACATGGTCAGCTAATTTCATATGATAAATATAAATGCTAGGCCTAGCTCAATGCACGTAGCTATTATGTATTGTGCCATATGATGTATATGAGAAATCTCTTAATTTTTTATAACAATGCATGTTTTGAATGCTAAAAATAAGTTCAGATTCAGATTTGCTTGCGTCATGAGCTAAAAAAATGAAGCTGGAAAATGAGAACAGTGTAATAAATAGTCCCACCTTCTCTTCTCTGGGGAAAAAATATAACATTTTACCTGAATTAGGGATATTGGTATTATACGAGTGGGAGCAATGCAACAGTGGCAAATCCCATAACCATAAAATAATAACTCCCCTCCTTCAAAATACTTTTACCCTTTTTCGCTCACAAAAGGGAAAGCTATTATAGGCGAACATAAGACTTCACTTTGGAGAGAATAATGAGCTTAATTAGACACTTAACAATTTTTGCCATACATGCAGGCAAAAAGCTAAACATTTTAAAGGTACTTCGCAGCTTAATGTAGGTAATATAGGTAGGTTGGTATAGGTGTAGGTATATGTATTTTGATATGAAAATGACTGCCACTTTTTCTTTTCTCCCTCAATGACGTTCTAAACCGTTTTTCATGACACTTTTATTTCGTCTTAAAGCCATGCTATACGGATCGTATCGTAATATCATCGCCTGTTTCTCTTTTTTTTTGTTCTCGAAAGAAAACCTCATTTCCTCCAGGCTCATTCTTCCTCCTCATTCAGCTGTGAAAATGATCAAACAATTATCTTTAAATATGTTTGAAAAGGGAGAAAGGAGAATGGGCATATAGTCATAGGGAAATTATTACTGTAGCTGTAGCATGTATTTTTATGGATTCCGATTTCTCGATTTATCCATACACGATCCCTATATGCATTATGTACGACCTTTAATTTATTTTCCTCCAATCTGAAAATTTCCTTCTGCCATTAAAGCCTTGAGACCTTCATCACGTCATGTTTCACATCTGGAAGGAGGCACGCTTACAATTGTTTCAGTCCCTCTCCTCCATAGTAGATGAATGGCATAGGTATATTTATTCTTTCGAACAAAAAAAGTCTATTTTTGTTCTAAGAGATAATGTCTTCGTTCTACCTACTATGCCTTAAATGGTATCTTATAGAGCCATTTTTTTTTGTTCTGGTCTCAAGAATATAAGGGCATGATGGTTTGGGTATAATAAACATTTTCTTCTCCTCTCGTTTTCCTATTGTTACTTACCCACACACATATAGTACTGAACGCTCATTCCATCTGCTTTTTCCTCCATCACCATCACCACTTTCATTTCTCCAGAACTGAAAATATGTTTGCTTTGATTCTACTCTGGAGAAGCAGGCAGGAGCAGGAGAAGCACAAACGATTTCGTTCGGGAGGAGTTGAATAATCTGTAGCTGAGGGAGAGAGAAGAATGGGGAAAGTGCGAGTACCAAACCATACCATACGAGGAAAACCTAAAAATAGTAATAACACATTTGAGTGTATATAGAGTTATTATTGTCATTAATACTAATGGTTCCGTTCAGATTTCCCATCAGTTTCGTGTTAAGGACTGCCATTAGTCTGAATGCTTTACTTTTTGCTTTCCCCGTCCTTTTTTCCATTCTTTTCCAGGAAACCAATGCAGGGGATGGATGCTTTTTTCAAGGAATGCTCTTTCTCTCGCTGGCAAGAATCGAAGCAGGACAAAAAAAAGGAATCTTGATGTTGATGATGATCAAGACGAAAAAACGCAGTTGAACAAGGAAGGAAAATAAGTGAATGGAAGGAAGAATCACTACATGCCATTGATTCTTTTCTCTTCCTTTCTCAGTTTGTAGTTTGTACAACTGACTGACTGAGTGATGCAACTCTCGATCCTCCTCGAAAAAAAATAAAACTGGAGAGTTTTCTTTTTAACATGAAAGGAGACACAAGTTTTTTTTAGTATTTACGCTCATTGCATTGCCTACATGTACTCTATGGTCTTTATGATGATCGTCATTATCATCATCATCATACATTAATGAAATTCCAAAGATTCAGTATTTTGTCTACGTCTTCTTGTCATCTCATTTCTTTTCCTCCACTTTGCTTTCCTTCATCTACAGAGCACAGAATTTTTGATTGATGTTGATGAAATTGGACGGGAAGGATGGTATTGGAGAAAAGGGGAAAACGTAGATTTCTTCCTTACTTTTTTCGAATAAAAAGTGTGCCTTTCATCTCCTCATAGCAAGTATATCCGGTTTCTCTTTCCCTCTTTCTATGAAACATTTCCGTCCTCAACTCAGCATCGACTTAACTTTGACTGACTGACATGATTCAAGAATTCGTTTTATTGGAAATTATCTCTCGCCTTTTATGTTTCTCTTCCTCCTTCTTTCTCCGGAGAGAAATTTGAGGAAGAGAAAAAAAGGAGGACGATTTTAAGCTTGTCATAATCCCAGTCGTGGTAAGTGCATAAAGATTGCTTTCTAAAATACTCATGTCATCATCCTCGTCTTCCTCCTACTTTTCCTCACATATCTATTTTTTCAAAAGAGGAGTTCTCCCTGAAATAAAATCAGTTCTACTGACATCCAAATGCAATGCAGGTTGGCTACCGATCTCGCCCCGCTGCCAAAGCAGTTTAAAAATATTATTATTATCCATCCATATGAAATCTCATTCACCAACATACATAAAGCAGATCTGCGAACCTTGTTTCGCGACACTACTCTACTCACCCACCCATAACCACTTCACACACTCCAACTCAACCTAATGCAGAGCCGCTCAACAGAAAAAGGACTGACGATGAGATTGAATCCTACATTTTTCCATCATAAATTCCTGCTTTAAAATCAATGAAAATCTCATTTGTCTCGAAAAAATAATCCATAACGATCGTTCTCCTCACTTCAGTACTTTACCTTTAATTTATTGTTATCTGAGACAAAAAAGTATTTTTTTCACTCGATACAAAAAAAAATTGGTCGTAAAAATCCCTCTCAAGAAAATTGATAAGATTAAAGTGCTTTCATATTGAAAGCTAAGCTTGTTTTACAAAGTGCGGAGTGGAAAATCATTTTATAAAAAAACTGAGGAAATGTAGCATGAACTGTTTCCCCATGAACTGTTTCGTTGATTTTTTTTTCATAATCATAATCCATGAAACGAGGAAAGGTTAGTCAACCTCAGCCCCTGAAGAGAACCACACACACACATAACAACTACTACAAGCTTACACACGACATCAAAATAAATAGCAAGCCTAAAGGGTGGAGTCGTCCGTCCGTGGGGAAAGTGTAGCAAGTTATTATTATTGTCGTTAATCACGTTAGAATGAGTGATGGACAAGCGAGGGATACACATAATAAATGTTGGCATGATATTATTTAGGTAATTCTCTGGATGAAATAAAGCAGCAGAAAAATAAATCTAAAGCTTAGAACTCAACTCTTTTCATCATCCCGCGTGTTGCAATCATGTGTATTTCAGAAAAAAAAGAACTTAATAATAATCAGGAGTAAAGTGAACCTTATCGAGTTTCCTCTATTTTTAGAGACATGCATCAATCCTCCTTCGATCAGATTTGAACTGGTTTGAAAAAAATACACCAGATTTACAATTTTTCCAACCTCCGTTCGAAAAGAATGGCTTAAGAAGAAAATGTTCGTGCTCACCTTAGCCATTCATTCTCTCTCGTTCAAATTGATATAGTTTGTAGTTTGTAGCCATTATCTTGATGATGTTTCCAATGACTGCTAGAAGAAAGGAGAAAGTGCAACTTTTCCCTCTTTCCATAACAACTACTACATATATACAACTGCCCAATTCATTCATTCGTATGCATTTAATAAGGGGAAGTGCGTTTTATTGCATTCATCGCACATTATATTTTGCTTTATTACCACTTTCCCCAGCTAAAGTGTGTTCATACATCAGTCGTAATTGTAGTAAACCAGTGGCAAATGTGGAAAGTTGCTGAAAAAGCCTATTTTGAATAATACAATGGAGGGAAAACAAGCCTGATTTTTTTTCTCCTCCTCCTCCTCCTCTGCCGATTCAATGCATAGTTTATTGTGCGTAGAAAACAAAGTGAGAGAAGTTTTTCCCTTTTTATGTACATGCACACATACTATAATACATACTACTACTCATAACCATGCAATCTTTGTAATGCATGTGAATGTGAATTGCTGAACTTTGACTGCTTTCTCAAAATTATTCGAACAAGGAGGAGGAGGAGGGAAAAATAGTTTATCCGGATGTGCAGTGCATTCAGGAAAATTGCATGCAGGGCAATCATCATCATATCATGTATTTTCTTTCCATTCGCGTTTAAAAAATTAAAAAAATCTCTGCTCTTATATTTCCGCCAGCAATACGATAGCATACCACTTTGTTCCACGATTTTTAATGGAATGAGGAAGAGGGGAAGGGAAAAACTGCTTGGTGCTCTCTACAGTCTGCCTGCACTCGCTCTCGCTACAAGCTTGTATTTTTCGGTAATGACCAATTTTATTTACAAACAGGGATCCCATTAGTGTGCTTTCTCTTGCCCAGTTTATGCAAATAGAAATGAATGCTGCCATGCCACTTGCCATTCAAATGAATTGCATCCTCGTTAGAATCCACACAGAAGCGGTGCACGGTACACAAAAGGTTTTGACATGATGGAGAAAAACGAATTGCTGACCTCACAGAAAAAAACTTCATTAATGATGCTGAACTCTCTGGATGACAAAAGCGAACACTTGGAAACCGCTTCCTATCTTGTTTACCATCTCATGTTATGTTATAATGTCGTTATGATATTATGATGGGATGGGATGAAAGGGCATGAAACAAAGCAAAGGGAAAATTATGTTCTCGTGGAGTCATCTGCATACTCGAAAAAAAATTGGACTACTCTATGGCAGGCCAGCAGCAGCAGCACATTCAAATGCATATTAGTGCAAGTTGAACTTTTACGATTTTCTTCCGCTTTTCCTCTCCTTTCACACAAAAAAAATTACTATTAATCGAAAAAAGGACGATACATTATAGAAAACTTTGTCTCTTTCTATATTATTCCAGAGCGAGAAGGAGCAGTTCTCTCAAAATTACTACAATCCAACAATCCACTCGCGTTGTTTAGCGGCGGCTTGGCTTGCTTGCATAAAAAAATAACTTGTAGGAAATCGTGTTAGCATAATAAAAGCCAAAGTTGCTCTTTGATGCTTACTTTCCCTCAACGATATAAGGTACTTCCGGAATGAAGTCGAGTGAACTGGACTTGGACTTGGATTCTCTTTTGTTCAACTCCATTATATTATTCTTTTCCAGGCTTACATATCCTCCACGAATGCTAAAAATGTGCTAATGTGCACCTCGCCATATTATATTATGCAATGCAACGAGCTCTCTCTCTGGTTTGGCTCTTTTATAGGTCCTCACAATTGTCAAGGTTGCATAGCTGCGTAGGGCATAAAATTCATGAAAATAAAAGAACCACTGCAAACATTTACATCCACTCGAATTGTGTGCGGAGCTTGCATGCCAATGCCGATGATGCCTTTATTGCTTGCAAGGACATGACATGCTTTTCCGCCCTTCTACTACGAACTTAAGCACTACATAAGCAAGGCAATTGTGGATTTTTTTTCTTCGAATGCATCCATCCCATCGCATCACGTCACCTCTCTCGCATTTTTATGTTTTCCGCGGAATCAACGAACCAACGGACCAGCAACCAAACCACCAGAATAGAATGGAGGAGAAAATACATATAAACACACTACTTTCATCTTTTTTTCCCTGCTTCTGTTCTGTTGTTCCTGTATTCTTGTGTGCTTAACAAAGCATGCATGTGGTGTGGCGATGCGTGGCCTGGTCTGGTATAGACTGGACTATGTACTATGTACTATGTCCAAGAATGAGAGATTCCAGAGGGAGAAAAAAAACTCTACAAAGTAGAGTGAAGCCCAATCAACTAAACGAGCTGACCCGTGCCCATCTTTTTGAATGGCCTTTCACAAAAGATTTTTCCTCTGGTTCACTTTCCACACAGCTTTCACCACCACAATTCACATAAAAAACACGAAATGTGATTCAGTGTTTTTCTGGATGGAGTCACTCACTCCTCTTCCACCCTGAAAAAAAATCTGACCGTGATCTGATCATCATGATCATGATCATGCTGATGTGAGTGCACCAAAAAAACTAAATACAAGCTTTTGCCTCTGTGCATTTATACGATTTTTTTCTCTTTGCACCAAAAACCAAAGCCACTTTTTAATGCATTAAGTAAGAATGAAAAAAAAGCTCGAGGGCGAGTAAGTGAGCCAAGCCAGTGGTAGGAAAAATATAAACTATGTAGATGTAGTGCATTCATACTTTTTCAACGAGATAGTGGGGGAAACTTGTTGGTCATAATCTTACTTTTTTTTGTGCACTTTTACTCTTTTACTATTTCTAGTACGTGCGTTGAGATTGAGAAGCACAATGCGATCCTTTCTCTCCTTTCCCACTCCCTCCCTCCTTCCAAAGTTTTTTTTGTGGTCTTCAAGAGTAAATAAAAAGGGAGATGGGATGGATGATATGGTCACTAAAATATTCTAATGCCTTGAGCCTCCGGAATACGTAAAAAACTTTCATATGCAGAGTACATTCATGTCTTACATATATTTTGCATTACATACATATGTGTGCACTCTACTTTCTATTTAAGTAATGCACTGCACTGCTACTCCTTACTCCAGACTCCAGACACAAAAAAAAGAAGTTTATTGGGACTAGACCGGCCTGCCATAAAAGAGTTCGCGGGGAAGTTATGTATGCAAAAGAAGCTCTTCCTTTATTTATAGGACTCCCATCCATAAATCTGGCTTGAAAACGGGCACCAGACAAGACAAGACTAGTCCAGGTCCAGGAACATTTGATTGCTCCATAAATTATGGAAGATGACGGTGACTAGTCCGGGGTACGTAACTTTACCAAAAGAAGCCCATGATTCCTTTTGAGAAGGAACCCCACCACCTTAGATTTTTGAAGTTCGGCGAAGGTCATTCATGCATAGCAGTAGTAGTAATGGTAGGTAGGAAAAATTAAGAAATGAAATGAAATGAGAAATTGAGTTGAATGATTGTGATTGTGAAGGTCAGGAATTCAATTCGCGTTTTATTTGACGGAATTGTCGCATGCTTTTAATGGCTGCTTAACATCCAACCAACAACGATTTTTCCCTTCTTTCCCACCAAAGAAAGTCAATAATTCCTTCAGGTAATTCTGCACATTATTTTTTTATTCTTTATTCTCACGAAAAAGATTCCTATGCGGGCACAGTAGCCACTAGCCACGGCCACGGCAGGGAGCACGTTCATAGTCCACCAAACGAAGTCGTAGTTGTAGTCCTGGCCTGGCCTGGCCTGGCCTGGCCGGAGAAAAACAAATGAAAATTGAACAATTCTTACATAAATGCCTTTTTTGTCACCTTGGAACTTTTACTAAATTATTTAGAGGCAATCCAAGCCAGTCTTAAGAGTGTCCTTTGTTTCCCTTTAATATTTTCTTTGAAAAATCTGAGCGTGTCAACTAACCACAAGAAAGGCTCCAGACTCACGTTTCACCAAAGAAGAATTTTTTTCCCTCTCTCTCGCCATTCATTTCAAATGACTTACATTCTGCTCTACTTACCTCAAGAGTGTATATGTATTATGGACTACCTATCATATCATGCTCATTTTTTTATTTCCAAGAAAAAAGCTTAATTGGGTCTCCACCTGGAGCACGCACCGATTCTTCACACGGCTTAAGCCAAGCCAACCGCAGAAAAAAAATACATGAGAAATAACACAACCACTTTGAAGGGTTGTTATTATCAGTGAAAACTAGTAATTACTTGCCTATACCTAATCTGTTATTAACGACTAGGGGAAAAAATGCCGAGTTTTTTTTACATCACATCACATTGCGAAAAAGCGTACTTTTAACTCCTTCAGCTCGTACGGAAGCCAAGGCACAGTAACCCAGTGTGAACTCAATTTTACTGGACGGGAGTTCACCGAGGAGGAACTCAGACTTTGCTATTGCTTATTATTACTTATGCAAATTACGGTTTAAAATTGTTGTACATTTCACGCGTCGATGGAACTGGGCTAGTGACACGACACGGTGCCTAAATCGATGGGGACATGTACATGTATGTAGGTAGTCACTCTAACTGACCAGCTTTAATCGCTTCAGTTGTTTTTTTTTCAATTCAATCATTAATCATTCATGGACTCCTTCACTTGCGCTGATGGAGGTGTATCAACTCAACTTCCGCTTAGCATTTGAAGATTGGCAGAGCAAAGTTCACTCTAAGCTTTTATAATTCCATTCCAATGAAAGTGAATAAATCTGAAATAAAGCATGGTACATGTATATAGCTCCTAAATTTCCCTGCATGAATTGCCCATGCAATTTGGATTGGCTTGGCTTGTTTTGTCCTTCATCTTCTTCATGCATCGTGGAACTTTAAAAAAATGGAAAAGAACCGATGGAGTGGCATTGCTCTGGTCCCATCGTCCACCTTTTCCTCACTCTCAAGAAAGCATAACAATGCAAAACGCTTTATTTACTTTTCTTAAATTATTTGAGCTACTCAACACGAGGGACGGGAAACATGTCATAGGAAGGGTAAAGAAGTAGCGGAAAATAAGAAGCCAAGAGCCATGCATTCCATTCAACATGGAATTTTTTTTCGCGAGAGAAAGCCCATAAAGTGCTTAACCTTCTCAGGCAGTTTTAAAGCTTGTTAAGTCGGATCCATGTCAATATGGAATGTAGGTACATGTATAGGTTGCGTTGTTACCTACGCTTCGGTGCTTTCACTTTGTTGAAGTATTGAATTTTTGAGTTGTTGCCTTCCCACATTCCTATAGGCATAATAGATACACACAAGAACATGCCACTTTCCACTACCCTTTCTCATTCTCAGTGGCCGCAAAGGTCGTTTCAAGTACATACCTACGTAGTAAATACATGCACAGCATGTACTTTCGTTCTCAACTGAACTGTATGTATGTTTGCGCTCTTAAATGCTTCGTGGTTCACTATTTTTTTTCCGAAGGAAGAAAAGAAAATTTTCTTTCATCGTTTCATATTATTACTGTATTATAGCACAACAACACAACAGCTAATGTAGATTTATCAGCAAGACTATCCAAAATCCAAGACCAAGTTAAGGCATTGGTAATATTAATACAGACCTTTTTTTTATTTCCTCTCAACAAAAAATATGTATTGCTTACAGTTACTTTGTTGGCTTATAGGTACTTTGGTTACAGGTGAGCATGAGTATAGGGTATCCTATTGAACCTGTAAGTGTATGTACGTGGGTAGTAGCTAGTAGCTATAGCATTTTTCTCATGCAATCTCGTCATTACAAGTAGCTTGATAATGAGAAGTGGGATTACTTTTTTTCTCCTTTGTTTTGCTCCTCGTGTACCTTACCCAACCAACTTGTTTTTGTTTTTCATATTTCCCTTTTTCTCTCTCTCTCTCTCTCTTCATATTTTTCTTCCATGTTTTTACCAACTTCCTTATTTTCTCATGATGGTATTACCATTTCTCCCTGGAGAAAATCCCTGGAATCTCGTGTACACATCTCGAGAAGGGAAAAAAATATGCTATCGGGATATTATATCGAACTCGTGATCATTATTAATACGCACTACTCGTAGGTACTTGTTTCAGCATCGTATACGCAACAAACAGTAACAACAGCTGCTGCCGCAATGAATAACTTATATTCTTCCTGCAAAAAAAGGAAGTCTTTTGATGGTTGACCTTCTCCCAAGTTTAGATGGAGAAAGTATGCCAGGTTATGAAATCACTAATGTAATATCCCGTATCCCATCTCGTCCTACACAAACATAAATACATACATACACCTACACGCGATTCATGTTTCGCGAAAAGAGTCGTGGTCGTGGTACTTTGAACGCATGATACTATGTTTACGGACATATTCAAGCACAGGGACCGGGAAAATAAAAGCAGAGGGATATCTCTAGCAAATAAAATATTCATGGGAGACAGGTGAGAAAGACGCGATGAGATTGGCTCAACTAAAGAGCCTGGCATGGCAAAGTAGGCCGCTTAACGAGAAACAAGGGAAAGGTTTTGGCCGTCTCCTAGAATGGATATGGGCGGTTTTATTTTATTTTTTTTGTGGGTTTCTTCACTCAAAGTATAAAATTGGAAGAAGTCACCTGACTCCAACGCTGTTTTATTCCGCCTGCTTTATGCGTAGATACCTAGCCAAAAGAAAATACTGCATGGGAGTTGAGTTGAGGATCTTACCTAAACTGGGTGAGATGAGTGGCTCCTGGAAAATTATTTTTGATGTGGAGAGACTTTCACGGAATTCTCACCGGAAGGTGGGACACAGCTTTGATTACATATCATTTTTAGTGTAATTGACATTCGACGCTGGAGAAGATGCCTTTCAAATTTGCCTGGTTCAGGTTTCCAGTCCACGTGCAAATTTTTTATAAACGTGGACACTTGAGCTGTAAAATGTGTAAATGTCGCTCCCCTCTTGCGTGACATTTAAGCTTCTTTTTTTTTTAAAAAAAAAAAGAATCTCTCAAATCCAATCCATGAAGGCATACAGTATGCATGAAACAAGGCGTGGGAGTATGTAATATTTTTGATGAGAGCGACATTTGGAGCAAATGATGTTTACCTCTATTATATTACACCGAGTGCGACATTTAATGATGATGGATGGATGGAAGTAACGAAAAAATGGATTAAAGTAATGGATTATAGGTATCCATGGAACTCCCTCGGCCACGTGAGAACTCCAAAGTCAAGCCTTATTAAAGCCAATTTCAGTTGAAATAGTATGGTCTGTCGCCTCGTGAAAGAATATGTATGACTTGGAGAATGCAAATGCACATCTACACTCCATACTGCTCTCTGAAGAAAATAGAAAATTGGACGGCGACTGTGATTCGAGCGAACAAGCAATGGCATGGTGTGATTCTACTGATTTGAAGTTCTCAAGGTGACGCGAATTAAAAAAAATATGAGCTACACATAAAAGTGACCAGGGCTGTTTTATAGAGCCATAAAAATGTGAAAATACAACATACAACGTTTTCGTAATTAAGAGAAAAGACATGAAACCAGAATATTCATGTGTAACATAAATTGAAATGAAAAGGATCGCGTGTGGCTTTGAATAGAACTACGTTTGCGACGACGACCCTGGCTCGGCTGTGGTCTAGTCCTTTCTTTCCATTTTCAAGAAGTTATTTTCATAATAACTATATCTAATCTGTCCTAATGAGAATAATTAAGGCTGAAAATGCCCATTCCGCTAGACTCTCTAGAGCATGAGCATTTATGATTGCAGTCACAAGTCGGATGATGCCCTTGATCAGTACTTAAGTACCTACATAAGTAAGTAAGTCATCACCACAACAACGCAACAACATTTGAATTGAAACAACTACTTCTCCATCTCCATTCCTTTCCGTTTCGTAGTAAAGTAGGGCAACGATGACCTAAACCCAGGATCCAATTATGCTTTTCCCGGAAATCATGATTATTTTGAAGGCAGCCACACATTTCGGCGGACGTGCCTTTGCAAAACACAAGTCTGCTCAGTAACTTTTCGTCAGAGAGTGAGCTGAGAGAAATGCTTTTCTTTGAAATGCTTTCAAGAGCGATTAATTCAATTTGTTATGCAAGTCCACGACATGTATTGTATACAAATACAACGTAAGTCTGTCTGTGTATTATACACTCTTAAGTGAAATGTGTCCGCTTTTCTCGGAAGGAAATTCAGAGAGACGATACAAACGCAGTAATAAGTATTTAGGGAATGAAAGCTCGCCATATCATAATAACTGTTATTCATGCAACAATTTACTCTCTCCCTCCCACATACATACAATTTTTTTCTTCACTTCGCCCCATTCATGATGAATAAATGGCCCTTTCTTTGTTGGATACCCTTGTCGCAAAAATTTCTCTTCGTCAAAGTATTTGCATCACGCCCACGCAATATGTATAATCGTCGTGTATTTGACGTGTGTTCCAGCAAATCCTGTCCCCTTCACCCTAAAACTTTTTTCCAGATCAGATCAACTTGGGCTGCTGGAATAAGTGAGCACCTGTCAATTTAGCTACCTTCCAGTAATCAATATTCTTGGTGAAGATACAAGGTGTGCCACAACTTGCTCCGCTCGTGTAAAATATTTATAAGTTTTTCCACTCTCAATTTCTGGTAAAAAATATCTTATTCTAAAAAGCATGGCATGAATAGCATGCATAGCATGTAGTCAACGCCCACGCATCCTTTCCCAACCTAACACTTCTTAGCCAAGCTAAAAAACTTTAGTTTTGTTTTGAAAAAGCCTGCCAGTCAAATACATACTATTTTCTGAATATTTAAGCCGGCCATTTTATTTCCATAAATTTTCCGAGTCCAAGTCTAAGGAAGGCAAACTTATTTTTTTCAGAAGAGCGAGAGGAGAGGTAGCTGGTTTCAATTTGTTCAGAAGCGCGTCAACTTTCTTTTAATGTAGCTACGCAGCTTGAAACTTGGGAAAAATGGAAAGGAGTTTTGCGAGCGCTTGAAATTTGGAAAGTTTATTTTTACGAGTTCAGCTGCACAATGAGCGAAGGTCTAATACATTTTCTACCTTCGTTTTGAATTTGATTATAAAAAAAATATTATGATTGTTTAGCTAGGTTCGTGTCAGCTTCGACATTGTCACGGGAGAAAGTTGAGTACAGTACGACCCACTACTGCTTGCTTGAAGTGAAAGCAGAACTTGAGTAAAGTTGACATGAGAATCAGAACGACAGGAATTTTTTTACGAGTCTTGCTTTCAGCTGAGAATTTCCTTTCAATCCAATTTTTCCTCTGCTGCAGCCCTTCATTGACCTTATCATTACATTACATTTATGCAGATCGAGTCCTGCGGCTGTGATGGACGGTAAACTGACGTGTTTTAAGCACATTGTACAAATAGAATTTTATTTCAAATTTGCTATAGCATAGCCATTCTCTCCCTGTCTAGTTGGAAAACGGTATTTATCCGTGAAAACTTAATGTATTGTCGTTGGAGTGAGTGATTGAGTCAAATGCACGCATGACGCGTTTCAACTACACCACTTTTCCGAATTTCCAAGCAGATACGTATACACCACGTGTAGTGTTTTCAAATCCCCATTGTTAAGTGTAAAGTTTGCTGTAGGAGGGAATGATACACACATATAAATCCTTCCCATCTCTACTCTAATAGATCGCACAAATATTCATTTTACATTCCGCCTTTGTCAGACTTTGAATGTGCGTAGGGAAGTGTCAGGAAAAGTTGAAGTTCTTTTGTTGGAGAGGAGACGCACCTCAACCTCACAACAGCCAACTTTAACTTTCCTATTAGCGACAAAAGCGTGTATCATCAAACTTTTTCCTTTACACTTTTCCCACCTCCATCCAATCCATAGTGACAGCATTGTAGTTGTAGTGTACACATTTTTTTTCCCTTTCACCAACTATACTAGTTCCCTCGCTCGCTCCCTTGCTTGCTTGCCGCTCGTTAGTAAAAAGTCTTTAAATCATTCATGTGCGATGGCGCGTGAGTAAATAATCCCTACACGCTTTTGCACAAATGAGCATTCAAAAGGATTCGCAATAGGTATGTATGTGTGTATTGTATTGTGCACCTATGAATCCAGTAGGTAGGTATGTCTGTTTGCCTCCTCTTCCCTTTTATCATTCCTTTGTGCTTCCACAGAAAAAGGTGAGAAAAAATGCACAGTGGAGCAGGAAGATTACCAATTGTTCGCCGAATATAATGATAATAATAATAATAAAATGTAAATGTCACTAGTGACTAGGGACTAGCAAGAGAGATCTATTTTTGTCCTGTAAATACATAACTATGTATGCATATTCTGAGAGGAAAATGTCATTTATTATTTTCCTGTCTTAGAACTGCATAATATTCGAAAAAATTTTTTTAGGGTTGAATGCTCATTTTTAGCGTAAAAAATTGCAAATTGTAGAGTTTCGTGTCAACACCTTGTATTTTTTAATGATATGGGGTGTAACTTTCTGGCATTTTTTTTCGGAAATCTGAACCCTGGAAAATTTCCCTGTTACTGGACTGGAGGAGGTGAACGCAGGATACTTCCAAAAGTGAACATACCTAGCACAATTAATGAGCAGATGATGCATAATATTTGAAAACTGAGTCACTTCCCTTTCCAAAGCCAGTTCTCCTCCACCTAAAAAAATATATCGCATGAAGCTTTATGAAACCACACCTGCTTGGATGAATCAATAATACACACGCTTCCCTGGCTCTATCTCAAAGGGGAAGGGAAATCGCAATCATCATCATCATCAAAGTTTTTGTTCGAGGGATTTTCTATATTATCGAATTCGTATTAATATCACATCATATTATTATATTATGAATAGAGCGATGACACTTCACAGGAAAGGCGTAATGTAATGTGTCAGAGGAGGACGCATGCATGCATGCATAGCCTGTCATCAAAATCCTCCCGCTATACCTATGTATAGCGTGTGAAGTAAGTAAAGTACTTTTGTACAAACAAATTCAGAAATAATGTCTTTTTTCCAAGCATTATTCTGTGTTCGCATGTGTGAATAACACATCGATTCCGTATATTCTTTTCGCATTTTTTTCTCTCTCAAATAAGCCAAGCCACTGTATTTTTGAGTGGCGTGCCTTCTTTCATTACTTCTGGTAAAATGTATTCGCAGTTTTTTTCGGCAAAGTGGAGTAGAGTAAGTAGGAAAATGGTAAATCAGGCGAGCGAGAAAAGTGAAGCCAGTCTACCTGGCTTGGCTTCGTTTTTGGTTTTCGCCCAGTGGAGAAGAAAATACTGATGTTTTGCAATCGCATTGCGAATTGCAAATTGAGCTCGCTCCACTGGATCCCCCCATTTGCCAAGGCTGCTGTCGTTTGTAAATCACGAAGCTAAGCATGCAGCAGAGCAGATCGAATAAGAGGACAAAGTCGTAGTCATCTTCGGATTTTTTTCCTTGTTATTTCACGATGTTGAGAAGACGATGTTGCAAGAAATTGGATGAGGATATCTTCTGGAATAATATGCGTACTACTTCTTATCATGCAAATGACTAATGGCATTACCTTTAATTAGCTACACATGCATATTACAATGACATTTGTTATCGCTATTAATCACATCACAACATACTTTGTTGTTATTGTTTCCAAACTCAAAACAGATTCGCAATTTTGATTTGAAAATGACTACATGTATCCAAAATTTTGCAATATTACTTAATCGTTATCAACAATATCATCATCATTTTCTTAATGCGTTCAAGTCAAGTGGCATGGCACGATATGATAATATTGGAGTGGAGAATCTTTCCTTCATGTTTGATGAATTGAATGCTTTGTTTGTTCCAAGCTATTCTAGTGGAATGGAATGTGCATGTGAGTCTGAATCGGGGAGCAATTAGCTAATGAAAAAATATGTGTTTATGTACGCCTTACGGGGCTGACTGACTTGGTCTTACATAATATCATGTCGCAGTCAGCAAATTAAGAAAATTAAGAGTCCTAATGAAATAGAAAAAAAAAGATGTGATGTGAGGTAAGAATACGGAAGGAATGCAGGATAATATCAGGTGACGGCTGACTTTGGTTTTTGTAGAAAATGGAAATATGTAAGTGTTGTAATTTTGGAAATGGATGATAGAAGCGACTAGATTTCTTTCTCGCTGTTGCAATTCCTCTTTCTTTCCCTCCTTTTGTCTCAACGTCTTCTGTCACTCTTCCCGCTTGAGTGACAGCATACACATTCAAGTCAATTTTCTGCTCGTCATGAAAAAAATTCTACTAATCGATACTTGATAATAATAACGGGAATACAGAGAGGAGCAAATGAATTGGAAGAAGTGAGTTTACTATAGTTGCTCGGAATGATGGGAAATGAAATGGGGATAGCAAATAATGGAAAATGGAGGTTGAGTGGAATTATGTACAATGCAATGCAAGAAATATATGCACGTGCCTGTGCCTTCGCTTCTTCTCTATCTTCTGTACCATTAATTCACTCACTCTCTCACTCTCAGCCAGAGAAACTAGAGGAGAATCAACCTAGGTACGTAGATAAAGGAAGAAGGGCACCTGTCACTCATTGATTTATAGCAGTCTATATCGCATCCTTACGAGGAAAATTGCGGTTCTGCTCTATTTTGCCCATCACTCGGCAGCGAAATTCATGACGAGGAGGATGACAGACAGTCGTCTACATCTACAATCTACAGACAAGGAGTATGATTCCTGAAAGGTAGCTGAGATTTCTTTGGCTATCTTTACTCTCGGGATGGAAGTACATAATGACACAGGAGAAAGTCAGAATGATTCCATTTAAAAAAATTATCCATGAAATTCCAAGCCATACTTTCCATGTTTACTTTACGCACTAGCTGAAAGCATATATTTAAAAATAGATATGTAGCGTGCGTGGGAGTAGCTGTTTTGTAATCGATTTGATAACTACGTGTTGCCACTTTCCTTGTTAGGAAGTTCATAGTGAAAGCATTTCACAGGAGGAAATCAAATATTGACAATTCATAATCTGTTATGTGAGAACATTTTTTAGTGGTTTCCTACATTCTGAGAAAATAATGAATCGTGTGGCACAGCACATATATTTCAACACTTCGAGCCTTTTCAGTTACAGTTTACGTATTTTCTACGTGTACATACATACATAGGTTTTAACTTTCCCCTTTCTCCGTTTGTTTCTGCAGTGACAGTGGAAGGGATGTGTCAATCATAAATTTAAACATTATTTGTGACGGGCTGAATGAGTGAGTGAGGAGAGCCTTAAATATTTCATTGCTTAGATTTCCCCATCTCACCAGCCCCGTCACTATTTATTTTTTCCGAAAGAACGAAACAGAGCAACCATACTCGATTAGTAGTAATAACGCCGAAATCGATTACAGCACTTCCATCATTCTCAGCTTTTATCTGAGAGAACAGCTGTCCTACTTTCGACCAACGAACCAACCAAACAAACTAGAAAGCAAACAGAGAGGGGAAAACTAAAGGAATCATGAGTCGGAGAAGGGTAAAACAGCGTTTTCCAGACACACTGACATGAATTTCGTACAATCAAATTATTCATGTTGCGTAGGTAAGCATGAGCGCCAAGCTAGTCAGAAAATAAACAAACGCTTTATTTTATAACAATTTTTTCAGCTTTACATTGCCATCATTATTGTCGTTGTAAACATCCTTGGATTTAAAAATTGAAACCATGATGATATAACGAAGGTAATAAATGGACAAGAAATAATAATGATACTCGTTTCATGTCTTGCAAGTTTAGTCTGCATTGAAATTTATGATTGCTGCACTTGAAGACACAAGTTCTTCTGCTCCTCGCTTGACTCTCACGCTTTCACCGCTTTCTCTCGTGCATGTCCTTGGACTGAATCAATAAAGATTGACTTTCCACATGAATAATAAGTGTTAGGGTTACAACTACATATACGACAACAACATGAGTACTTTGTCGTGAAATGAACAGCCTTTATCGAGCTGACTCAGGTTTGTTCCAGTAGTACACAATTAAATGCCCAAACTGCCGCCTTTTTTCAGCTGAAATTATAATTCCTTTTTTGAAACCGGCCCGTACTTGCTAACTAAGCTTGTACTGTAACCAAACCACGACACCTACATTATTTATAGTTTTATTGGTCCGGTCATTACACCAGTAACCTTCTGCGCTGACAGTGAAAGGCAAAAGCCATGCTCATGCTCGTGGATCAGGCAAATGAAATGAAATGAAACAACGCCAAACCGGACCGGGCTTTGCAATTGCGATACTTAAAAGCGATTAAATGAACACTTTGGCCAAGAGTGTAGCTGTATTTTTTCAGACTTTTTTCCCAGTTTAATGAGTTCTGCTCAAGAGTTTAATTGCTTAAGAGGAAACGGTTTGAGCAGTGGAGCATGATTCACATTAGGTGAATGAAATGATTTATGCCTTCATGGGTTTTATTGCTCTGATAAAATTTCTCTCGAAAAAACTTTACCCCGCTGCTTATTTTGTAGCAATGGAAATCCATCAATTTTACGTGCCTAATATTTCTACTTTGTGAGAACTATTTTTTAAAATTGATTATTTTCTCGGTTTGGTGCCCTAATGCTGTGTCGCACGTGAAATTTTATTATGAGTACATATATAAAGTGCCTTGCCAATGCAATATTACATTTGTAGCGTACCCATTGTTGCGAGAAAGTAATTTGATTATTGGAAATGATCAAATAATACAAAATGTGAAGCCCTATGAATTTTCAACTCTCAGTAATTTGATTTCACGTTCGGCATCGACAGTCATGAAGTACGACTGGTTGTATATAGTACGGCTGTAGTCTTCAACATTTAATTTTTTTCTAATGTCATTTAAACCAATTTTCTTTCATTACGTTCACCCCTTGAAGGGAGGAGGAGAAGGAGGGAAAATTAGTATTTATGCTCACAAGAGCAAAAATCTTACTTCAAATTTATTTTACATTCATGATTCATTCATCTTGCTACTTACGTCGCCTTATTTTTTTGATTTTAGAAAATAGTGTCGACTTTACACATTAAGCAAAATAAATATGCATAAACTTAGCAGGGAAGTTTTTAAACAAAACTTTTTTTGCGACTCTGTTCGAAAAAATAGGCATATTATGCATTACGTAAATTACTATTGCTTGCATTCAAATTGACGGGCGATCCAACGCGAAGGACGGCTTCAACTAAGCTTGAAGGCCGTGCCGCATTGAGTTGATATAGATAATTAATCGTTTTTAATGGATTGGGTAGGCAATGCTGACCTTGAGAATGTAAGTAGGCGTCTATCAAGTGGGTAACCAAAGTGAACGTCTTTCTTTCACATCTCGCCTTCCAATAAGAAAT
>JAHZNI010003209.1:0-20375 GCA_027744415.1 Seira ritae | reverse complement strand
GAAAATTTTCAGCTCTACTGCCCCCCTTAGTTCCAACCCAACCCGCGGACTTCCTTCCCTTAAGAAAAAAAACTGTATCCCTTTCTGTCAAATTATCGTCAAATAGAAGGAAACATTGTCATCATCTGGTTCATGTCACTTTAGCTTCATTTGTTCACACAAAGAGAAAAAAACTCCAAGAGACTTTTTTTCTCCTCTCTAAATCCTCAAAGACAAAAAAGCTTACATGTCTTCCGAAAAAGAAGGAAAAAACTATTGCTTTTTTATTTATCATTACACGTTCAGCACAAAGCACAATGCAATAAAAGAAACAAATGTTTTTCCAACTTGTTCTTAAATTATCAAAGCCGGAGTAAAAAGAAAACAAGTCGAACTGAACATTGAATAAATTGAATGCCTTTCATCTTCATTGCGTATGTATTGGTATATCATAGGTTTTGCAAGAATATATATGTGCGATGGGTGGAGGTAGGGAGGGAGAGGGTTGATGAGGAATGGGGAAGTCATTATTTTCTCATGCTCTCTTCCTTCTTCGCTTCTTCTTCTGGGAAAAAATATGGTCGTGAGTTGTGGGGCTGCCGTGTACACACTCAACTTACATAGCTTCGGCTTGATTAGTATCACGATGATTAAGCGGGATACTAATAATTCATTGATACAAATCCGGACCATAAAATCTAAATGTAGGGGTTGCATTACGGTTAGAGTCGAGTAAACTTGTTTAAATCGGCAATACTCATGGACGCCATAAAGCTTTATTTAGCGACACCTGTACTCATGTAATTAAATATATTTTAGTGATATGCATTCTGAGCTTAACTTAATTTTTTGTAGAATTAATTTTAGCTGAAGCAAACTAAAAGAAGGCGCCCGAGGCATTTTAATATGAAATGCTATAAATCGACTGCATCAATAAATTGAATTATGATTGCGTCTGAGTCAGTTGAAGCAGCTTTGAAGTTTAAAAAGGACTAAGGATGAAATTCCCTTCCACAGCCGTTTAGAAATATCTTCAAAATAATTCGTTTCACGTGATCCTTTCTACTGGACTCCAAATAGGTAACACTGCTTCTTCATCCACAACAACATAAGCATGGGAATTTTTTTTAGAAAGCCCTTGTTTAGACGGCGATGCACGCATGCATGATGATGGCATCAAGACTGATGGAGGAACTGTAAACAGTAAATGGAATTACTTGTTTTCTCTAAAATCGACTTAAGTAATCCCAAGCTCCTCGCTTAACTAATTAACCATAGTGTATGTACTTATGTTCATTGGTCATTGCATTGATATTTGGTAACGGGCCGTTATGGACTGAAAAACTTTTCCAGAATCCCCATCTCCTGCACCAGCACGCTTACTCATTAATTTCCTCATCTTCCTTTAACAAAATGCTCGTCTTCTTGAGTGGAGTGAGTGGTTGTTGGTTGAGTCTCACATTGAAACTAATAATTCGTCATCATGTCTTCTGCAAGCTGTTCTCATGATAATAAATAACACCAGCCCGTGCCATGCCAACGCCAACATAGTTGCAAACCGAGAGCTTTCTCACTCTCCCTCTCGCTCGCTCAGAACTGTAATAATATTGTGGGGAAAGAAGAGGACGAGTTTTTTCCCTAAGCTTTTTTATTAACTTTTTGTCTTGTCATGGCGAATGTTGTATGCATTAATATATCCATCCACAATCCACAGCACGATACCAATGTACATACATTTTGCTATATTTATTACATAAAAAAGAAGAACTATTTTCAGTGGGAACTTTCGTCTCCTACATTTCAACGAAAATTGTCCCTCTTTGTGACTATAATTTATTGCCAAAGAAAATTGACTTTCTTCAATTCTTCCCATGGGCTTCTTTCACACTCTTGTTTTCTTTCCCGAGATAACCAACTCCTACTTGACTATCTCTCTCTCTGTCTGTGACTCTACTCTACTTGCATGCTTCAACGCAACGGCTACTTCTCCTCACTCACACTCAAAATCCCCCAACTAAAGAAATACAGATAGATCCATAGATTCGATTTCAGATACGGCCGCGGCATCGTGAGAAATGGAATGGTCATTAGCGACCAAAAAACCAAACCACAAAAAATATGTATCTATAGATGGGACAGGAGAATACATGCATTAAGAGCCAGTCTCGGTTAAAAAAAATAAAGAAAAAATATTTGACCTCCGGTCCAAAGTCCAATAATCTAATACAGCTGCAAAAATTATAGATCCCTCCATTCCCCTACATATTCATTCCATGAACGGATCATAATATGCAGTTTGTTTTAATGACTGCAGACATTCATGACATTAACCCGTTTGCTCCCATACACCAGCACCAGCACCAGGAGCAGCGGTAGTTTGCAGCTATACCTGCAAGTTCAGCCGAAACGGAGATTCTCACTAGCACGTTTTATAATTTCTTTTTTTTCCCAATCTCGTAAAAAATTGTTGTGTAGTCCGTAAAGGGAAAAAAGTGGAAACAAAGCGAGCGAGGTGGATTGGTGATGGTGATACATGAGAACGATAAAGTAATACAAGCTTTTAAGAACAGAGCCGGAACAAGTAAAAACCATACGAAACGCATTTATTCGAGACGAAAGTGTGGTGTATAGGCTGTATGTCTATTTTTATTATGTATTTTTAACTCTCTCATTCATTCAACTTTTTTTCTCTCGGCGTGGAACTGTAGATGGCATTTTCTCCAATCCAATGAATCCACATGGAACATGATACTTTCTCCTGCAATATTGTATAAGCGTAGAAAGAAATAGAAGAATGGCTTTGAGATTTTTGGCGTGCGAAATTCTTTTTAAAAAATACCAAAGAAGTAGTAGAGAATGGAACGTGAGTAATTCAAGAATCACGAAAAAGTGGTTTTCCTTTCCAACCAACCAAGATCCAACCCTCCTACTACTCCTTACAAATTTTCTATTGCATATCTCTCCTTTAAAACTCTTAAACGAAATTTCTAAGAAGGAAAGTACAAATTGAGACTGGCATTATTTGTGCTTCCCAACTTCCGACTGCCGAGGCCAAACAGTGTTTCTATTATTGCTGTAGAAGGAGAAGTACATGTGAACAGGAAGTTATTTGGTTTGGAAATGGATGAGAGTTGAAAGGGCGCGTGCCGTGAACGCATGCATGCATGTATACATGCGTGTGCAAGACTATGGGCATGCAACCCAAACCCACAATACAATCCACTACTTTCATAAATAATGTAAAACATACTTAAATACGCATAACCCTTTATACTTTGATGTCATGCAATCAACCATAATCTTTCTCCTACTCTCCATGTCCATCGAAATGACTTTCTCCATCGCTACTATGTACTTAAGCACAGGTACGATGGACCTGCTAATTTAATTCCTATCTGAAATTGGTATAAGGACAGCAGTTGTAAGTTTTAGTAGGGCAAAAATGTGAAGAGGTGAAGGTGAAGCAGATTAGGGAAAAAAATTCGTTTCCCAGCGGAAACGGATTGGTGATTGTTATTGTTGATTCATGTCATAATTTCACGCTACGATTAGAACGCGACAAGCGCAAAGAAAACATAAAGCTAAGCAAGCTCTGTTTTTTTCTCTCTCCGGAAATAAAACTATTTTGTAGCTACACAACTTTGTTTTTAACATTACAAACCGAGAGATGGGATTTTCATTGGTTCTCACGAGTAGAGCTCTCAGCTTTTTCATTGCTCATCGAATCAAATTGGATTCTTATGTCGTGGTGAGTGTCTGTCGGTCTCTTTGTCCGTTATGCACGATTAATAATCCAGAACAATTAAGTAAACCATCTGAAGAGAACATTTGGTTTGTAAGGGCAATTTGTGATGATTTCAGTCGAAAGGAAGAAATTTAACGCTTCAAGTTTATCCTTGGGTCGGATCACTGAATCATGCTGTAATGCTAAGACGAAATTTTCCAATTATGATTCTGTGAAAGTACACAGCAGTACTTTATGTAGTACAGATTTTACCCATGCAATCTTAGTTTTTGTCATATCCCATTCATTCGTTTCGTAACTGCTTCTTCACACCATTTCGCCAAGAATTAAATAGTGAAAAAGGTCCGCTTTTTGCTAGAAAGTTTAGTCATTTAGAAAAGTATACATTGTATAAAGAAGCAGGAATTGAAGTAGAAAGCGGGAGAGGGTCGACAAAAAATAGCACTTTGAAGAGAAATAATAGGTAGCGTTTGTACTATCTCAGTTTGCTGCTCTGCTTGAGCGGAATAATGAGATCAGTTTGAAAAGTCGCTTACCGTTGTTGTCTTTACTCTTCACAGAGAAGAAGAAAATGATAGGGACAGCAGAAAAAAAGAATAGGAATTCCGACGACATATGCATTCCATGAAGATGAAATACCGACGAAGATAATGGTGACAGAGCCGAAAAGCAAACAATTGTATTCTTGACATTATCATTGTATCCCTTCCCTAATCCCTTTTTGCTGGGGAAGTAAAACTAAAACCCTGTCATTTCATCCTCTCTGCTTCTTTTCGTCGCTTGTCAAGTTGAAGTTGAATGAATCCCTTATCGATAATGTACACTACACAAGTTGATTGAATAGATGCGATAGGATTTAATAATCGTATTAATTTATGCATACTTACTTTAATTTTGCTTTAGGTATAATACCTATGTTGTCCATTTTGAAATATCCGTTTTTATCGCCACACACAAGTGTCCGTGCCTGCCTTCTTGGTTATTATTTTTCATGCATCTCATGTTATGACAATACTTATTTGGATCAAGCTTGACACAGAACGTGGGCCAGAAATGAAGTGTAAAGTATACCTATGTTACATGCCATGTGCTGTAAATTAACGGCAACAGTCAAATTAACGGCAAATAAATAGTGTGCCGAGCATGAGGTTGGGATTAGACTCTTGAAAGGACAGTAAGTAGCATGAAATATGTTCTAAGCAGGGGCGTAGCGGCCTTACGGGCAGGGGGTCTAACTGCCCCCGCAGAAATTTGGGACTGTAATGCTAATTGCATTAGGGGAAAATATGCAAATGAGTTTACTACGTCGGACTGTCCCCGCAGGAAAAATATCGATGCTACGCCACTCTTTCTAAGTATAATATTTACAGCGGAAAATCGCCCAACCTTCAAAATTATTTCTCTTGCTATTGCCCAATGTCCCTTAAGGCGATTACCGACCTTATCCTGCATTTTAAAATTGTGAATTGAACTTTAAATGAAAAGTGTACGGACGGACTAACGTAACAAAATCACAAATCTTCCAATCTATCCTAATATTCCCAATACAGATCCGGAGTTAACTTGTACGCCCATCGGTCACTCTCCTAGCTACATCACTAGTCACCTCTCGTGTCGAAATATTTTGCTGACACGGAAAACCTTGCAGAAATAACCAAAACGCATACAATTCTTATGGCTGAAGCAAAAAATGCAATAAATTACTCAGTCTATGTAGTTCATTTGTTGTGCTGTAAACACATCTTTTATCTGTAGCAATAACAATGGCACCCGCCTACTCCGATAAGAGAATGAATGCGTGTACCTTTCCACTTTCTCCCAGAGTAATTCTGTTATCTCCACAAGTCAACATCCACTAATACAAAGTATAAAATAGCTATGATCTCCATTCTTTACTCTAAAGCAAATTATTCAATATAGAACTGACGTGATGTGATAAATTAAACAAGAGATGAAAGATTTGTACTAAATTTGTCCTAATTTATTCGATTCTTTGCAAAACAGAGTAATGTTAGAACAATTGTAATTCTAAAAACAGCTAAGTATTTACGTATAACTTTTGTACTTGGACATGCTCTTGCCATCATATAAACGGTTCTTGAACAGGCGTAGTCGACTAGCCCCACCAAAATTTATGACGTATAACCTCGTGCTTTCAAAAAAAATGCAATATAATATTTTTTGCTTTCACTTTTTCCCTCTTTGTTTGGGGCGGCGAAAAGGGAAATTTTTTCCCTAGAAAAAAAAGAGAAATTTTTACATAATGTCACTTCTTTTTTATGATGCTGTCCTGTTTTCGTCTTTTAGAATATTCATACAATGAACGTGATGAAAGGCTTAAGACATTCTTTCCCTTCCCTCCCTCTCTTTTTTGGAACAGTCATGAGTCATGGAAGTAGCAGTAGTAGCAGTACTATTATTGTCCTTAAGACTGACTGAAGGCTTGAAAGGACAAAGCACTTGTACCCTTTTCATATCTAAAATAAATTAGTGTGCTCAACCTGAAAACGAGCTTTTTCATGCTGGTTTTTTGCTGCAGAATAAACGTTTTCCGCCGCGTTCAAACACGTTTCCTATATTAAAAACCTCTCTTCACGGAATCATGGGAAAGGTTAGGTTTATGCTTTTCAGGTAGTAGAAGTAGAAAGTAACTTATACCTTATTCTTTGTTCGTGTGCCTATTGCTATACCTATGACAAGCAAAAGAGAAAAAACTATTTTAAGTATGCAAGTTTTTTTCTCATTTTCTATTAAGCTCTTTTGCCGGCTTTCCCATTTCACTCTGGAGAAACAAGAGGAAAAAGAGATATAGCGGATTTCAGTTGCTAAATGACATTTTGCTGTTTACAAGTATACCGATGTGCTACTAGTACAGCCTACTGACGTACAGAAAGTTTTTATTTTTGGCCTACACAAAGTTCACAAAACAAGCCGATAAATTATAAAAACATGATGGATTATACAAAAAAAATAATATAATGTACAAAAGCATACTTTACCGCTACTACCTAAGCTATAATTTGAAATAGGCTTTTACCTGCACGAAACCTGCTTCCCCTTCCTGTCTCTGCCGCGTTCCTCCACAGACCAGAGCCAACTACGAATTCCTGTAAATGCAGTGAAAGCACACAGAGTGTTTTATTCAGTGACAGCTATTTTTTCCCTATGCAGTGCAGCTGTCCCCTAAAAATTGCTTCGACTGGACTGACTACGCAGCTTTCTATATTTGTTTCGTTTTCCATACACTTCTTCCCCTATTTTATTTAGGAAAAAGTGTAAGAGTAGCTGCAGTAGTGGCAGTGTATGAGCTCGCTCGCTCGCTTAAATCACCTAGTTTTCTCCTCGCAGTAAACCTTAATAATGGAATATCTGTCCTGGCCTTTGTTCACTAAAATGTGTCAGTTGATAAATGATTCAAAAAGTCAATAGGTCAGCTTCAACGATATTATGCTGTGTTCATAGTGCCAGTGCTACTGCATTGCTTCTGCCACTGCTCCCCTTCCTCATCCTCATGCTTCTTTCCCTGCCAGCTGATTTGATTTCGCCAGAGTGAGAAAGTGTGTGTGTCGACTCAAATCAGTTGATGACACGTCTTTGCATGCGCCCACGTGTACTCTTTCTTTCTCTCTCACTTTCGTTTTTTTTTCTCTTCCAATCACTTTCCCTTCACTCTGACTCAGTTTTAACATGAGCTTTATCAACATGAGTTTGTTTGACTGAATGAAGAATGAAAAAAGCCATCTTTGAAATAATTTTTTGACAGCGAGCAGAATTGTGACTTGTGACTTTAAAATGGCTGATGTGTCAAGATGCTTATCTAGAGAATATTATGAAATGAAGAGAAAACAGCACGAACATACATACTAGATAGCTGTCTTTTTTAAAACTCATTTATACTGGACTTTACCTTCTTTCTGGTGTTGTTTCGTGATTTTGTTCTGCTTTGGTTTTTTAAACACACTAGTGAAAGTTAGTGGAGAGATGTTGTTGTGTGATACACGGCGAAGTTTTTAACTGGCAACCAGTAAATAGACAGGTGTAAAGTTCCTTTGCGGGTAAACAGCAGCAGCTCACAAAGAGATGCAGGTGAGATGCAAAAGCAAAGCTGCTGCTTCTCTCACGAAAACAATACGGCTTGCTTAAAGGATTAACTTTGGGTTCAGTCAGGTACAACAAAAATACATACACAGTTTAAAAGGGAAATGACAGTTTGTCTATCCAATTAACAGAACAATTGCATTAAAGGAAACTGTTCCTTTATTTTCTCTCCAAAATAAAGCTTTACTCCTTGAAAACGAGAACGATGAAGTGGCTCCTCTTGAATCTTGAAACAGTCTATTTTGATTCTATTTATATTTATATGTAACCAAAATAGATGAAATTTTCATGAGAGAGTGAGCGCAGGTGAAACTGCGTGTAAGGATGATAATAAAAAAGTCTTATATCACTTCCTTCCTTCCTTCCTGTGTCTGTATATAGTTTTTTTCGCCTGTCGCTTTCAACTCAGGAATAAAGTGGATCATCGACAAAGACTGTCATGGAAAATAGTAGCAGTGGCATGAAACGCGCAACGAGCATCAACATCATCATCCTTGTATTTCATCCTGTTTTCTTTCTCCCTGCCTTGCTTTCTTACTCCTTTCTTGCCACTTTCACAACTCACACTATCAATCCTGTTTATTATGTAAGTAAAGTGAGAAAATGGTGTATGATATTGTAGTCCTCCTCCTTGTGCAAGTCTTAGTCTTCTTCTAAAGTTTCAACTCGTTCAAGCTCAGCCAACCTAACTTTGAACAGATTTCTAGACTTTTTCATGTACTCTGTCTTCTCTTAAATTTTTTGCGAAAGTTGGAAAACAAAAAAGAATAGCTGCTATATATACATATATTTTCTTATTGTTCTTCAGCTTAAACTTTCTCAATCCTCATATCATTTTCTCTCCTCCTTTTCGACTATTCAAGCCCTCTCACACCACACCACACGATCCAAAAACTTTGTTGTCTTCTCCTCCTCCTTGTCCCTTTTTGCATGAGACGAAGAAAGTGCCGCGGCCAAAGCTGATGCCACTTGAGGCAATCTTTCCTATTCTTGATATGCCCCTTCTTTAAACAAAACTCCCGGTTAAGCTGTGCCTGGAAACGAGGTGTTGTAATTGCTGTCACTGATGCATACTCCGATGTAATTCCTCCGAGTCAAACTCACTCACTACTGTAATCCAATGGAATCAAATTCTTGTAACCGTGTCAACAGAAGTTGAACGAGGAAGTGATCAAAAATTTATCTAAAACGAAAAAGGATAGGAATTTTTAGAGGCGTTTCCTACTTCTCCCCAGTTAATCTTCTTGACTTTAGTGCAATAAAGAATAGATTTTTTTTCACAGCTTACTTCTTTTTCCTCTCCTCTCCTGCTCAGCAATCCATCCCAAGTATTGAACACTGAAGGTAAGAAAAAAACTTTTTGATCTGCTCGTCGTACTTTTAAAAAAATCTCCTTTTCTCTTTTGATTCTTTTTCTTCACTCATGCACTGTGCATATTATGTCTGTGTGGTGAAAAACTGTGAATCTGTTAAAACCTTGCTTAGTGAGAGAGACTTGTGCGGTAGTAGTAGTGGTGTAGTGGGGGAAAAGTGTGTTGTTGCCGATGTGAAAGCAGCAATACTACTACTGCTCTTTTCCTCTGCTCCTAGTCTTTCTCCCTTGACATTCCTTCCACAATGGTGAGGTCACCAACGACTCCTCTAAAAAATTGAGCGGTAGTACTTGCTTCTACTCCTGCAAGCCGCGAGCCAACAACCAAAGTACTACTTCAGCTCAGCCAAGTCAAGCCAGCTATTTCTTCTGCTTTCCCCTGCTCTGCAAATGAGGCTCCCTTTCTCCGTTTCCTACATTAAGGTATAATACATTATGTAGCAGCAGCAGAGCTTCAGCTTTTTTCTCCTCTCTTCATCGCATTGCTCAGGAAAAACGAAGCGATGTTCGTTCGCCAAAATCCTTTTTTCCTTGCAGCCAAAATTTTTTTTCAGAATCTTATGTCGTATTATGCTTCACTTACCACAAAAGAGGAGCAAGAAAGGAGGAAAAAAGAAGTTTTATTGGATGCTTCTTACTGTCGATTCGGATATAGAAGGAAAGCTAAAAAAATTTGTTCGGCATTCCTATCATTTCTCCCAACCTATGTAGTAAGTAGTATTATATTGCCCTTATGTAATGCCAAAGTCAGGACAGGTATTCTGCCAAACTGCGGAGAGAATCTTGATCCTCGGGAGCTTTTCATTCCTCATCAGGAGGACGAGAGAGAGATAGATTGACTATTACACTATTCCATTGTCTTCTTTTTTCCGAAAGCTAAATCGAGAACTTCTGAAACAACCAATATAGAACGATTATTATTGTCCTACTGTCATTCAAATATAATGACACCTTGGCCAAATTTCGTAAAGGCATAATATTATGTTGCTCATGTCTTTTTTCAATTGCGTAAAGTTCAATTGTCCTATCCTACTTTCGTAGAATAAAATTCGCAACGCGTTTAAGCTAGATATTATTATCTTTTACCAAAAGCAGCTATTATTTGTTTCTAAATTTCAAGCAAATGGACGTGAGTGAGTCGAGACATTGCAGTTGCAAAGTGAAAAGAAAAAAAAATATGCACGTGAGCCACATGTAGCTCCGATTCGATGAGGCCGAGGCCCATACCACGGTTTACTATACTATGTATTGCATTGTTCCAGGTTAATATTTAGGATTTATTCCACTGCACCGCCACGCGATGACATTTTTTACACGCACACGCGAAAGTATTTTTTTTAAGAAATCTAATAGTGATAAGGATATGCATAGGGAAGTGTGATGTGATGGGTTTGGGTGGCAATAAATTATTCACTCCGCGCTTCCAATCCCTTACAATTTGTGGGATTGTTTTTACTCCTTTGGAACCCAGATCATTTTCAATTTCCCAAAGATCATTATTGAGAAAGCCACAAATGATATGTTCAAATGGGAAGCTTTGGTGGTATTGTGTTATGCAATGAGGACTTCTTCAATTCAAGAGAACATTTACTAAATTGAATGTGACAATGATTTTGCAGGAAGAGACGGAAGGAGAAGCGGGGATCTTACTTTCACTTCTCTGATACTTCAAACATAAGTAATAGGTATACCACAGACATATGTAGTCTCCAAAAATAGATTTATTTTAAAGGGTCTAGAATTTAGAAATCCGGTCAGAAATACACATAATTGTGAAAACGCATTAGTATCGTATCCAGGAAGGAAGAAATATCGCCACAACGTAACAATTATTATTATTATCCATTTGCCATAAATTAAATTTCTGCTTTCTCTCGAATTCCCGAAATCACACAAAATGAATGCAAATTCCTTAATAAAAAGGGCAGAATAAAACAGTTGTACAAATTTAAAACTACTGCACAAATGCAATAATTTTTACTGAACATACTGACCATCGCATCGCTGAAAGAAAATTAGCTGTAATCGTTTTAGTCGAAGCCGATTATAAGCGTTTAGTCCAACCTATAAAACTTATAGGTACGTGCATTGAGTAAATGTGTTGAGTATATTCATGCATACCATATCATATCAATTTTGTAATGACTTGGCTTTGCCCGCATGCCTTTGTTAGGATGTCTTCTTTAAACTTTTGCTGCGCTAAAAATTTTTTTTTGCGATTACGCGATTATTATTACTATTGGCACTTCTTTAAGCTCAAGAGAACTTCTTTCTGTCCAACATTTAGATCTAAGCTTCGAGTCAGTTCAATGTTCAACTAAATTATTAACTGTTGGAAGTAGCATAAATGGGAAAGGATGTTATGATATGACGCTTTAGCAGTAACAATTTGGAGGAAAGACCACATTATTGAAGAAAACTTATCGCTGTGGTATTGCACCTCACATTCCCTATATGATCATGATCATTGACATTGACATCATGCAAATATCTATGTACCGATAGTGTGAAAAAATGGAACCTTTTATACAAATCCCTTAAACTTATGGGTACGCTAGAATTCCTCGACAAGTTATTGCAACGAGTAAAAATACGATATCCGCAATAGTAAATGCTTTCTCCAAGCTGGTCATTGAAAAAGAGAGTTAGAAATCTGCATAGTTGAGTCGCATATGCCTCTGGAACTCAGGAATGAGGATTGTTGTTTTTTATCAAGTCATATTCATATACATAGCAACATACCAAGAGCTAGAACAACTTCATTTGTTTCCTTACCTGAAAGTGGACGCCCACTTTGGTATTTACAGTGCTCTTGCTTCATTTTAAATATGCATTTCCTCTAACGTTGTCAGTGTAAAAGCCTGTTATAGAAATTATTCACTGAAACGCTGAAAAAGGACAGAGATGTCGTTTTGGCATTATTGGCATACGTCAGTTACAGTCAAAATTAGATTTTCTCGTTAAGGAGGAAACTTTGAACAGATTTGCTTACATTGCACAAATGACACTTGTGATTAGCTTTTGAATTCCAGGCCAGGCTAGCAGCTACAGCACTCATTTCAGACGACAGAACAGAAGAAGAGATAGATAGCTCTACCAAAAGAACTTTTTGTGGTGGCACTGGTGATATTGAGGCATGTTGACGATGTCACACGCTAGTACGGATTTCCAGATTTCTTCTGCATCGAAAAGCTCATAAAATAACTTAAAGGAACATGATTCCATCCCAGTCCAGTCCAGACACTAGAAAAAACGTATTCCGATATTTAAGCTGTGCGTACTCGGCTTCAGCTTTCAACCTAATTCTGAAGACCATGCTACACCATGCCACTGAACATTATGTATATTTTTCTTGTAAAGCAATGTTCGGAAATAAAATCCCGTATCTAAGGAGTGAAAGATGAGTAGTAGTCATATATATGTACATAGTACATGTGGTTTAGAAACTGTAAGTGTAAGTGCTCTCATTTTCTGTGGAAAATGTGGAAGCAAGCCTTTTTTCTTAAATATTGCATAGGTAAAACATGTGTGTATCTCGCTTGACTTGTTGTATTATTTTCATGTGCATGTGCCCTCTGAAAAATTTTCCTTGTAGTTTTTTTTGTCGGTGTCTACTCTCTTTAATACACATTACACAGGCTTCGTGGTCGTGATTGCTCTAGATGCTCTCGTGAGAAAGGTTATGCGGCTCATAATTTTGGGAGGGGACTTATGTAGTTGTCTTGTTAATCCGTGCGTCTTCCAATTAGCGGTAGCAGTTCGAGTCGAGCCTCATGATGACACTGCCCGAAATTCGAATAGCTTTCTGAAACTGGGAAGCTCACGATCTTAGCACAAGAAATTTCGACTTCATTTGACATATATATTACGCTTGCCCTACGACGACGCGCAAGATTCAAAATTTGAATTTTGACTTTTAAATGTAAACAGAACATACACGGAAACTAAACGGAACTCACAAACGGTTTAAGCTTGACTAAGTTCGTTTAAGTAATACTCGTGGGACTTTATGAAGCTTCATTTTGTGACCCCTACTTCCACAGCAGATCAATTTAAAAACTGATCAATCACTTTAGAATAGAATTTTAGAACTTTAACTCCATTGTGAAGTCTACCTTGTGGACTGTCGTCATTGTGGTCGCGAAAGTCAATTGCTAAAGCAATCAGTTACATAGTTATGAACCAAGAATGGGTTTAAATAAACACAATAAATGGGAACATTTTTAAAGCAAAAATCGAGTTACCTGGCAAAATTAGAATGTTCCAAACCTATGGTAGGTAGGAATTGATAAAATTTAAATATTTTTAGCCGCTTTAGCGACACCTTTTCAAAATGCCTCTTTACACGACAAAATCTCGATTACTGTCATTACAAAAGTTCATTTGTATTGCTGTCACTTTTAAGTGTATGCTATATAGTTTATCTAGTACCTAGTTCTTAGTTTCACTTCAAGTTAAGCTGATATGTACCTTGAAAATGGAATATGACGTGGAAACACAATGCCTAAGTGCTATGTAGCATTACTCTGTAATTCTGTGTATGTGTGAGACACGTCTTGTAAATTAATGCATGAATAAATCAATGCCTCACAATGATAATGCATGCATGCATAGGTGTAAAAGGAGTTTTCCCCCTGTGCCAAAAAAGTTCGTGGTTTGGATGGCGGTAAATAAATTTGCCCTTTGTATCCATCCCTTGCTCTCACCAAATCCCGCGGTTTTTGGCCTGACCTGCTCTGGGTTTTAGCTGAACAAAAATATTTCGGAGAAAATACTTTCCTTTGGTATCATTTTTGCCACTACTATTGCTACATTGCATGCCTGCTTTGCTTTACATCTGTTTGTTCCGTTTTTGACTGACACCGACAACAGCTGAAAATGAGAGACACGCACAATTCACGATGTCTACAACAAAATATAGAGTGCAGTCGCTTTATTTTTTTAGTCTTACAAAAGGTGAAACAGAACTGTAGAAAGTAGGTCCGGGTCGAGAAATGAATGAATCATAATATGATATTATGTATATAAAGCACGGAGAGAAAGTACAAGGCTGACTGATCATCGTCATATAAAACATTCATGGAGAGTGAAGAAGCTCATTTTTACTTTTCCTCTGGAAAAGAAAAACTTTTTTATTTTGTAAAGAGCATCGAGCAGTGAAAAATATTCCGATAGTTAATAGCACTTTGAGAACGAAATTGCATTTCTTTTTTTCGAGCCTTATATTTTTTGCCGTCTTCATATACCATTGCATTGCCATATAATAAAATGGTCGGGTGCTAGATTGGTATCCACATTTTTCTTCCTGCTCTGCAGCACTGCACATAAATAGGAAAAATGGTACATGGAGGTAATACCTGACTACTCCCATCAGGGGATCAACCATTATATTTTCTAAATGCATTTATAAAGATTTAGTGGGACCAGACGACGACAGCAGCACTAGCACTAGGTCCTCTGCAGGATAAAAAAATTGCGAGAAAACATGACGATATTTTTCATCATCTCATACATCATGTGGATCACACACATTAGCATGAAATATTAATCTAGCATGATTTCTTTTAAAAGCGAGAACGAAGCCGGAGAATGCTGTCGTTGCGAAAAAAATTATTTAACCTCTTGAGAGACTTGAAGAAATTATGATTTCCTGAGAAAGTCGTAGAGCGTGGTGCATGGCTTCGCTTTATTCTGGTTTGAATTGCATTGGGTCTGAATGGGAAGAGCCTGCGTAATATTTAAAAGTTTTTACGAAAGCAGAGAAAAAAATTTGAGCTTTTTAGCATTAAACATTCATTCAAAAGCCAGAAAGCAGCAAGGGAGAGAGAAATCAAAAAAAATAAGAAAGTTTTCCGAGAAATGGAATGCTGAAAATGGAACGGGGGAAAATGGAATTTGCATTTTCATTCATTAGGAGATTATTAATCTTCAATGGGACCATATAGAACTTTTTAAGTCAGATTTGTTTCAATCAGATTTTTTTTCTTTCAACTACATACATGATCCATCTCCCAAGTTAATGCATTATACCTCCTGTTCGTGTTGCTGTGGGTTATTAACGATCTCGTGTAAGGAAGAGGCTGAGATGTTGAAACAACAGAATTTTTAACTATAACTTCGAAAAAAATGCATTGCAAAAATGTCTCCCCGAAACGCCATAACTTAATGAAATTACACTGATGAAGGTGCTTGCGGAAGGAAGTAAGATCAGTTTCCCCAGCAGATACTTACTGACTTTAGGGGCCTTAAGACGAATCAAGCCTTGTCAAACCACTCCACTCCATTAAATTTTTCTTATTGGGTCGTCCTCCAAGGTTCGCCTTCAGGTAACGGAGATTTTTTTCATTTGCTCCTCCGCGTGAGATTCAAATTTTTGACATCATTAACAGAGTGATATGCTCACTGAAATTGACCATACTCGTATTGCGGGAGGCATCATTGAGCGTCAATACACGACCCCTATTTCCGAGTTTCTTCTTCAGACAGATTGTACGGCTTTAACAATCCGGACAATGTTTCCAAGGCTTAATTCTGAGGATGATGTGATGTGATATGATCTGTTACAAGTGTTTCTCTGACAGTCAATTATTCTAAACGTGTGTGGGTATGGTATAGTATGTACTTGTTTTGAACTTTTGAGACTCATCTCATCTCACCTCATACTTGAAAGCCTACATTTTTACTGCCACTTCACTCTCCTTTGCGTCTATTTTTTCTAGGTTCATAATCCACAGAGATAAGTATTGCCTCTCCTACTTGAACAATAACATACGGCTTGTCAGCGAAAGTGTGCTAAAGAGTGAATTCGAAGTAGCTGAAATTTCAAACAGCTTTTTAAAAAGCAGGTACATACCAGTTGTATTCCTTCTCAGTTCCCCTTTATTTTCTTATTTTTTGGATCCGAAAAAAGTTTGAATTTTACTGAAGGTAATTTGCCCAAAACGTACTCCACTCTCTTGCGTACGTCTCCATCACATTCAGCGACGTCCCCAGAAATTTATTTCATATTTTTACGCACTTGAAAAAACACCACTTGTACTACAGAAATCATAATGTGAATGCATATGGTAGATTCCTTCATGTAAAATATAGAGATAAGGAAAGCATGACTATGAATTTGAGAAAGTTTTTTTCTACTAAAAAAATGAAAGCAGAGATACAGATATATGCGTAGTAGTAAAGCTCGAATGCGAAAACGAGTAACATATTTCTTCCTGGGAACGTGTAAGAATTCACATGTCTTGCTTTGCGGCTTGCGGTAAACTGGGTTCCGCGGAGGATTTTGAAATCTCTTTATGTTTTAATATTCTTATAATAAGGAAAGAGAAAAAATCAAAGAAAGAAGTGAAAGGATGATAATAATATTATGCAGGGATTTACTTAAACACCAACATAGTAAAAAACTAAATTATATATGCTTGCCCTGGGCCTGAATGACTGTGGATTTTTAAGGAGACTTTACTTATTGCTAATTAACGAGAGTCAACGAAAAACTCCATCCATTCATTCATTTTGCAAGGGAGAGAAGAGAAGACTAGAAGCTCAATCCGTTGGTAATTTAGAGCCGTAGGATACATATCTAGTTACATAGTAGCACGGGGAGGAGAGTGGGTAAGTAAGTCTTTTACCTTTCGTGGCTTGACTTTGACATCAGAAAATCGCCGAGAGGGAAAGACATTTAGGCATACCTAGGCCGCTGGGGAAAGGCGTACAAAATAGCTGATCACTGGGCTAAAGTTCTTCTTAAGTGCTACAATTCGGATTAAGACTCATGTACTCTATGAACTTCATTCAATCCAATTCATTACAACAATGCATTTTGAATATTATGCAATTAAAGTCTAGATTTTCCTACGAAATTGATGAAATTTATGGATACGGAACAAAATTAGAATTAGAATTATATAATGCAAGATGGCGATTGAACAAAATTAAAAAAGAAAAGTCATTATTAAGGATGAATTACGATACGATCGAGTAATAATATTGGGAGACATTTATATAACCTACTTTATCATACGTTAAGGTCAATTAATGTTCCTAGTAAATGTTACTTATTGGAAGGATGACTGAACACATAATTCTCTCCGTTATTTATGAGAGATTTGCTTGCAGTGCTATATGACATACAAACAATAAAGAATTTTTTATAGTCCAATAAAGTCTTCTTTAACGGCCTTATTGGTTTTCATTGGATCGGTAGTAGTCGTGGACTGGACCTGGACGTGTGGTGGTTTTCAATTTTAATGTTTTGTCATCATACCATATCACGCAAAAATATAGTTTGGATTATTTCATTTATCTCGGAGCAGTATTAAAAAACTGTAGGAATTAATGTGATATGTGATGTCATATCTGCTTTTGAATGCTGATTCCTACTAAAGTGGGAGCACTTAAAAGTGAAATGAAAAAATCCAGACTTTCCCAAAAGATAAAGAGCTCATCTCAATTTATTTCTTTTCGATAGTAAATTTTTTGATTATCCGGAAATTAATGCGGTAGACTGCAGAAAACTTACAATTTCCAATGTTGTAACTTTTATGTCATGAAATGGAATGGATAAATGGTTCCTCGAGGAAAATGAGTCCAACTTGATTATTGTTTTCCTGTACATCTGCCCTGCCCAATCTCAATAAATCTTACTGAAGCCAGAATGAATATTTTTACGAATACAAGGATAAATCAGAATAGAGGAGCAGGCGAAAGGAAATACCTAGGTACCTATGCACTTTTCACCACCGGAAAGAAAGCTGTTATCGTGACCAGCCAATATCCATACCCTATAATATTGGACCCTGTACTGCATCCTAGGCCAAATCCTTTCTGTTTTCTCATCCCAAGTTTTTTTTATTGACGATCTGCTTATTAAACTTATTTTAAACTGTAATTATAATAGTGGTTTGCTTGTCTCAGCGGTTGCCTGAATCTCTACTTCTTAAATCATTTTTTTTACAATTTTGCTCATTGCTCCACTCCACTTCTTGTTCTGCATGCAACACAACAACTAAACTCTATTTATAATGACACTCTTGGGAATGAATTGTGTTGTTAATTTGCTTCACAAATTCCTCTTTTAATACCTTCTCTCGCCTCCGTAAAACCTATTTATGCAACATAGAGAACTAAATTGAGTTAATTATGTGTTGCGAAAGTCACCTGAACAGAATAGGCATTATCGTTAATCTTACAATTACTGGATTAATTAGAAGCTCAGATTCGAATAAAAAATCTAATCATTGCTAAGAAAATCAGTGGTATCAGTTTCAGATTGCGATTGTCTTGCCTTATCATAACGAATGACGGTGAAAGCGATACAGAAGTTGAATGGATGGGTTGGGTTGGAAAGGTTAAGTATCTATATTTTGTCTTAATGGAGTAAAGGTAAAGATTTCTCCTGGGAATGAAGAATATTACGACATTTATTTATCTCAAGTAAGCAGCAGCCGGAATATGTAGAGTTAGTTGAAGAGAGAATTTTTAAGTAGACCTCTATCCTCTCTTCTCCTATATTCCATTCATTCAGCTCACCGCGATTCAAAAAAAAAGTTTGCTAACATTTCATTACATTGCCTCATAACATGGTAGGAAAGGAAAAGTGGTCTGCTTTTTCTTGGAGAAAAGTACCATGGTTGCTTTGCTTGCCCGTTCCGAGAAAGAGAGTTGTGGAGAAGTGGTGGTGCTCGTAAAAAGCAAAGTCTTTTGTGTTGTATTTAATGATGGAGTAAGTAGCAGCTTCCACCTAAATGTAATTTTACCCTTTTTTCTGTGAGAAATGAGACACTTATCTATGACATTTATACCGCAAAATAGAATCATTTTTAGTTGTTGTACTAGCCACTAGCTTGTAGAGGAAAATAATAATACTCTGAAGGAGTGAGTGAGTGAGTCACAACATATAGACTGTAGAAAATAATGCCTGGACTTGGACTTTCACTTGGATTTCCTTTCATTTTTTCTGTTTCATTCGGAAACCTACCTATCTACCTAACCCCATTCTTTCCTCCTCCTCCTCCTAAATTCAAAGGGCGTAATGTTTTCAAATGCTGGACTTTCTTGGTGTATCCAGCAAAAAATATAGATAACTTTTCTAAAAAAAATGTATGCTGAAAGAACAAGCTAGAATTGAAGTGTTTATTTTTGGGAGGCGCACAGTTGGACAAAAAAAACTCATGAGGTCCACGGATCCACACAGTCCTCCTTCACTTACTACATAAAAGTTGCACTATCTCGAGTTATATTGGGCTCTCTCACTAATTTCTTTCCGTGCAGATACATATGTATATGTACTCGTGAGTAGAGTAGTGCAGATAAAAAGAAATTGTAATGGTCCATTTACACCTCGAAGGAAAACACCAGTACTTTCTCCTTCCACAAAAGCAGTAGTCAAAGTCGAATACAATACAACCAGAGTTCCTGGTTTGGCCTGCCGTCTCGTCCGGGTCGTATCGTAATCACAAAAGAATACAACTTCACGCTTTCTTAAAGAATTTGTCACGAGACGAAAGGGAAAAATCTCATGGTAATTTTTCCACCTTTCTTTTTTTCTTGGCTTGGATTTTTCGGATGTTTTCCTGGATTTGAATTTTCCCTTTTGTATGTGTGTGGCGTGGGTACTTGATAAAAGTTTTTTTTATTCGTAGATGTGTTGGCATAATAATACAAATAGGTATGAATGTACCTGCTTAACCAGCTCTACCGAGAAACGGAAGGGAATCTTTGAATTAGTGCAGATGTACTCCGACTTTTCTCTCGGTGCTACATACATAGAACTAGAACATTTATTTAGTGAAAAGGGCCATTACCATTAGAAGTACGTATCAGTAGTGAGGAAAGAAAGAAAAAGGCAAATGCGTAATATCACGTTTCCACTTCTTCTTCTGCTTCTTCCTCCTCCTCGCATTTTTTAGTATTCTAGGACATACTCTGAATTTTTCTGGTGCTCAACAATGTTCCTCTTTGTCTGTTTTGAATTAAGATGGTGACACGTGTTTTTTTCCTGAATAACAGAGAAATTACATGAGTGACATTTTCTTTTTGTCTGAGAGAATGAAAAGAAAGAAAGAAAGTTTTTCTTTTTAGATAAATGCAAAAAAGTGGAAGCATGTAGGTAGTAGATTCACAAGGTTTATCAGTAAAACATGTAAATTTATTGTGGCAATTTCTCTCTCGCATTACATTGCT
>JAHZNI010003208.1:0-15188 GCA_027744415.1 Seira ritae | reverse complement strand
GAGGTGAGTGCTTGATTACACAAGATTGAAGGAGCGTCCTCACAATCCGACGTGTAGTCAGAGTCTGCAGGTGTGTCCACCTGTATTGCTAATCCGTACACTCGAGTGATTGCCATTTCCAGGTTTGCTCTAAGGTCCCTGAAACAGCAGAATTATTTTATAATTGTAGCGCGTCAATTCCCATATGCAAGGAAATGTTAGAGATCTTGTCATATCCAATCGTGTTCACATTACCCCCAATGATTGCCTTTTGCACTTTTCTTCAAAGCATTCATGTGAAAGTGATTTGTAGAGCAGCCGAATTGCGCCACGGCGAACATTTGGATCAGGGTTAGTGCTTTCTTCATCATTTGAATTGTCTTTGCTCTCAACTAAAAATACGCATATTGCAATAATTCGTTAAATTATTTTACAAAACAAGTTCAAATATATTTTCTTTTCTAATAATTTTATTACTTCTTCCTCGTGTCCCAAATCCGAATGCGTGAATCCATTCCCATCCTTATTATGTTTGGAACATGAACATTTCTTGGCGTCCATGGAAGTCTGTTCTCCATGCAAATACTGAATGAACCTTTCCAGATCCGAGATTTGAGTCTTGAGTTGATCAACAAGTTGTTCCTTCATTTTCAACGGGCTCACAATCTAAAACATATTAATTAATTAATTAGCTAAAGTTAAAAGTATTCCAAGGGAGCAATTTCTAACTTTTTATTCTCGTACTTCACTGATTGCTTGATCCACTTGCGTTCGTAGATCCTGATCACTCAGCTTCTCCAGCTCGTCCACATTCAGGTTCAATCGGCTTTTCAATTGCTCTGAATAGGACAATATTTTAGAATTTAAATTATATGCTACTTTCACTTTCATATTTAATCTTTTATTGAATTTACCAACAACAATTTTATGGCGTTCGAGAAGAACGCTCTGCGGAAGCCCTGCATCTCCAGTCTGATAGGCATACGACTCCAACTCCTCCAGTTGCCCTTTCAACTGCGTGATCAAGTCCTTCTGCTTCTCCCTCTGTATCCTCATCTTCTCCTTGATATCATCAATCTTGCAAGGCCCATCCCCCGATGCCAGTCGATCAGTAACGGCTGCTGGATGTAAGTTGCTCTTGGTCATCCTTCATCTTCTTCAGTTCCATGGGATCCATGGCCCTGCAAAAAATAAATAAATTTTGAAACAATTATAATCAATATCCAACCAACTTTCACCTTTCCACTTTCTCCTTCCTTACTTTTCCTCGGATGAGGAGCCAGATCCAAAGCTGGAATATTCCTTGTCGGCATCATTAGCACCAAGTGGGGCCCATCTCTCTGGGCGACCTTTCAGTCCCTCCCAGGCATCCCACTCCTCCTCCTCTTCCTCCTCTGGGTCTGGATCTCCGTCTATGTCGAGTTCATCGGAATTAATCACTCCCTCATCTTCCCTATCATCACAGGAGCTATCCACCTCACTACTCGCCATCTACTACAAAAATCTCAGCTTATTTTAGAAACTCCTAGCACTTTCCTAAATTCAAGGACTTCATCAGAACCAGGACTTTTCACTCGTTTACTTATTCACCACACTCATTTCTCCCCTAACAGTAACTAAACAAAAACAACAGAGGAGCAAAAATTCGACTTTCACTTCCGTATTAAAAAAAAAATTCACTCCACAATAAAAAGCAATAAAACATGTAGCTTTCACTACTACGCTCCCTCTTCCAAGAACTGGAACCTACAGAACTATAGTACTATTCCTCCCTCTCTCTCTCTCTTTCTCTATCTTCTTGGAAGAAAGTTTACGATAAGAACATAGTATAATAGGGACAGCCGCAGCAGGACAGCAGGTTGGATTTCCACCAGTGGAATAAGAATAGAGATAAATGCAGCTGACGAAAGTTATCAATGGACGTCATAGGAGAAGAACCACCATTTCTAAAAAAATCCCCACGCGTACATGCATACTATTCCTCCAACCTTCCAGTCCACGGTAGTAGTTCATACACATACACCACGAAACATGACGCGTCCTTTCCTTATAAGAGCTCTGGAAGGCTGGAAGCTCGCTTCCAACTTCCAAGGAACTTAGCTGCTACTGCTACTACTCCCGTTAGGATGATGATGATGATAATGACACACTGGAATAGAAAAAAAAGAAAATGAGTGGGCAGAGTAAAAGGATATTATTGGATCTAGGCATATTTTCCATTCATTCAGAAGATAAACATAATATTAAGGCGACGAGAGGAGGAATTGCGTAGGCAGACGGGAAAATAAGAAAATGCGCGACATTGCCATTTGCAATTTTGCAAAACTCTATAAAGAAGTATATAAAGTACGTATATAGTAAAAGCATACCGTGCTTTCTCCGTTCTTTCCTTCGGCGAAAAATAATACATACGGGGAATTTTAGTGAAAGTCGAAAGCTCAGCAAAATAAATGCAATCACACGGGAGGAGGGAAGCCTGCTGTGTGCCAAATCTGGAAATAACTGTTTACGTGTATGTTATACAAAAAAAAATTTGAGTGTTGACTTCCTTTCCCGTTCCTGTACTACTATAGTCATCAGTCGTCACTATTGAGTGCGTGTCCACTGCTGCGGTTTTTTATTTTCTGGATAATGTATGGAGTACGATGAAATGCGTTAAAGTACAATTTAGCAGACTACATTGATGACGTAAAAATATTTAAAATGAAAAGTAGCGTAGGAATTGATTTTACCATGTTCACAGCTCATATAGTAATTAATAATTAATATTATGTTATATTATATCGGGTACATAATATTATATGTCAGTACAGAGGGAGGAACTAACGTAAATCTTGAAATAAAAAGCATGTGATGAGATAAAATATGTATCATCCTCTGATCTCTTAGTTAATTTTGTAATCGGACGTTTGAATAAAAAATAGTGCGAAAATGACAATACGCATATTTTTTTGTTTTTCTACTCGCGCTTGAAATATATTTCATTTTATTGTTTTTGTAACAAATCTTGCCAAAAAAAAACGGAGTGTTGCGTTGCCGGGGCATAGTGATAATTTCTTTTCTGTATCCTTTTATTTCTTCAGAAAGTTTGTATCAGTAGGAACATTGCAAAATAGGGTGTACGTCTACCTACACGCATGCATAGACCTCTCACCCCATCCCATGACATTTGCAAAATTTACAGCGGAAATCGCCAACGGCTGTGTAGTCTAGTGGTAAGATGCTCGACCTGGAGAGCAACTGCTGCGGTTGTTGTGTGAGGTTTCTCCTCTCCTTAGTACCTTTTCCTATCCTATCCTATCCTTTCCTATCCTAGTAGAAAACCCCTCCTTATCCTTGTTCGTGAGTGTTATCTTGGGCCTACTCCCGGCTTCAAGGCAATAACACTTCTGCCTCTACAACACGCAGATAATGTTGCACTGTTAGCGAGAGTCTCAGGTTCGATTCCTGGCACAGTCTAATTTTTTTCTCAAATATTTTTTTTCCCTTTAAAATCCTGACTCGTATTTATTGGACAAATAAATTCAGTTTTTAGTTTCACTGTAGTTGAATCCTTTTACCTGTCATTATTAAAGCCTTGTACCCTTTGGAGATTTGCGGTAATGCTTAATAGCGTGATGGAGCTTATTAGCTCACAATAAAAAACCATAGTTATTTCTAACCACTTCTTTTTCTATGCTGCCCTAATAAATCATACACTTGGATTCTAGATACATGTTTGAAGCGTAGTAAGTAGCATAGCATAGCATAGTATAGTCATCATAATAATTAACCTGCATAATAATGCATAATGTATTGTGTTCATATCAAATCATCAACATTATTCAACTTCAGCAGTCCCACATCTCCCCCTAAACATAACTCTTCTGGATCTGGATGCCATGTCATTTCATTTCATATCGAGCTTCTTCTCCAGAGCCAATGCAATGCATGCATGCTAAAATTCTAATGCTGGAAATTAGTACATTAAATTACTTTTGAACCGCAAAGCGACTAACAAGGTCTTTCCCAACCACATCCAACCCAATCCACATCACATCACATCCTTTTCATGAAGGAAAACTAAAACGGTACTGTAAGAATTGATGATGGTGATGATGATGATGATGGCAGTTGGTTTGGTGGATCGATAATTCTACTGGAGTTTTACATTATTATTACGTTGTTTTCCCTTCAATTTATGTTTTCCAAACCAAGCTAGCTATATTGCATTAAGTGCATAGACCAAGCCAAGCCAGTCGAATCGAATTGCCTAATAAATTTCCTTGTAACAAAAGTAAGGAATGAAATACAACCTGTTCAGTTTTAGTTGGTGTTGAGATACATACGCATCCTCATCATCACATCACCGTTGCGTTGCTTGTCGTTGTCCTCCTCTGATGGAGATAGGATTTGCTGGATTCTCTGTTTTCTGAGTTGTTCTTTCTTTCTGTCTCTGCAAAAAAAAATCCAGAAGGATTTTCTCTTCCAGTCCAGAAGACCCAGAAGGCCATTTCAATTTGTAATGGTTCGTTAAAGCAGGTTGTAAAAAAAGAGCCTGGGATTGGATTGAGTTGGGATGATGATGACATGGCAATGGCACTCTCTCACTCACTCATTCCGAATTTTCTCTCCTCCAATTTTCCAGACACTCCAGACCAGACGTGAAAAAAGGCAATGTGTCATCATACTTATCATCATCATGAAATAGCATGGACAATCGAGATTTCTCTTGTGATTCATGCCATTTGCCATTTTGTGATTGCAAATAAATGGAATAACAAACTGTAGTTTTCATAGATCTAGAAGATGAGATTGGTCCTTGTCCCTCCGAAATTGCCGTCCTTGTCTTGGAATCTTGCAAATTAGTTTATATTGTGTAATATTTATGTAGCACGAGTACGCTAGAGCTATAGCAGAACGAAGCATGCAATCCTGAAAATGGCATAGCATGAGCTTATTTGAACATTTGTTGGTTTTGTAATTCTAAAATTGAGATTGGCTTACAGATTACAGAATCTCTCATGACTTATGACATCATTCTATGCTTTCTTCAAATAAAAGTCTTTTATGGTATTTTATCTTATGGTTAGTTTAAAGTTCATTAAATGCTCAGCGAGAAAAAAGGGAAAAAGTGTGGCAGTAGAAGCAATAGAGATTGAGAGGAGAGAGAGGAGAGGAGACATCCTCTCTTGTGTGAAAAGTCTGAAAAGTGTTCTTTTGAACTTCGAGATTGCTTAAGAGGAATTAAGAAACCGGAAAAGAAAACTATTTGTCATTTGCCCTTGAAAAAACTTATACAGGCAAGAAAAAAGATGATGAAAAAGTCGTTCTTTGTAAGATATTAGGGTTTGGTGAATGCATACTATATGACATGATTATGATCAAGTTTGGAGGAATTGCTCCGAGGACACAGTCAAATTAGCTTAGATGAAGATTATGACAAAATGAGGAACACATTAAAAGCATGTAGAAAGGCAAGTAGAAAGTTTTTCATGACACATGACAGAACACATACACGCTTTGCTTTGGGGTCTGCTCTGGGGCATCATGAGAATTGTTCCACTAGCTGATGCATAGCGACAGGAGATGTAGTATGCATCTGAGAAAAAAATTCCAGGATCTATTTAGAGACAAGAAACTAGACTAGAATTTTATTCCACAATTCATGAATAACAGACAATTCGATATAAGATATGTATGTATTTAAATCTATTACAGTTAAACACGAAATACATAGATTTAAAAATTCTTTATAAATCTAGAATTAGGTTAGATAGTAATTTCATAATATGCGTAAAGAGGTACACATCAGGCTAATTTAAATCTCAATGATTGAATTTGATAAAAAAATCTCGAAGAATCCCTTAAACAGTAATGAATAAATGCACATTTTCATAATATCCAGAATCCACATCCAGGCTGAATCCAAGTCACGTTGAGAAGAATAAGGACGGGAAAGAATGCAGTACATACATACCTATAGACAGTAGTTAAAAAGGTTCAGGCTGAACGCATAATTCATAATTTGAACATATTTCATCATATTACTTTAGAAATTATTCTTTTGAGAAACTTTATATAATTTCAATTTGCACCCACAACTTCTCAAAAGTTGAGTATTTAATTATTAGTCAGCAATAGCTAGCTTAATTAGTTAAGTTATTATCAACAGATGTTTTCATAGGTAATTTCAATTTCTTCATTTAAAATTTTCAAAGAATAGGAATAACAACAGTTTTGTTTTACGCATACATTTCATTGAAACATTGAATATGACACTATGTGTTGTAAACGTCAAAGAAGTTCTGATTTTAGAGGCAACCAGTCCGACGAGAATACGACATGTATATTATACAAAATTCCTCATGACGATTTTAAAACTTCATGGAACACTTTTCAGCATGATAAATAGCGAACAACATTGAAAGCACAATAGTTAATTAATTATTTGGTGAGACCACACAACATTAACATACCTTATGCACAGTAAATTTCTTATCCATTGTTAAAGTTTCGTCAAAGGTACATGTACACTTATATCTGTTCCTTTTGAACACTCTGAAGGTCACATGAATTCCACGAGAATTAGGATTAAAAGAGATAAAGATTGTTTCACAGAGAGTTTATAGATTTTGATTGCACCGAAACGGTTGGACCCGACGATACGAAACCACATTGTTTTTTACCTTGCCTAAAATTTAATTGATTTACCTAAGTATACATACATCATTTAAGTATGACACTGAGAAAAAATGGAAAATTGCATAAAATGACTACTTCATAAAAGCAACAATAATCGAAGATTATTGTAAAGGTATAAAACAGCAACAATGCTCATTTCCGGGATTTAGAAGATGCAGATGGAGCCTTGTTTCCTGGAAAGATTCCTCGGCTTTTCATGTAGCTAGTGAGTTGGTCAGGTATTTCGGCAAGAACCTCTTGTGCGAGCTTGGCCTGAGCAATTTTGAAGGTTGACTCGTTGAAGCCAAGACTTGGTCGGGAGGATCCTGGCGGTGGTTGTGGTGGTGGGGCTCCGAAGCCAGGACCGACTGTGGACGTGATCCAGGAATATGCATCGCGGTAGGGAACAAATTGGACGATATCTGAGAAAATAGAAAATTAAAGGTAGAAAAGGCTGGAAAAAATCAAATTAAAAAGGATAAAACCTTTTACCTCTCGATGCTACTTTTCCATTAAAGGAGAGGCGAACAGCGTCACCATCCAGTTCCTCCATGGCAGTGTAATCTGCTCCTCCGACTAAAAGAATGGAATATATGTACAAAAACAAAATAACGTGTGTTGTAGAGAATTTTCAATGCAATGAAGAACAATTTACCTCCAACAATTATGATCGACAAGGGTAGGTTGGAGGCGTTCACTATAGCCTCTTTTGTGTTTGGCATATCGGTAATAATCCCATCAGTGATGATCAAGAGAATATAGTAATCCTCCCCATTTTGGTTTTGAGCAGCCATCTGGGCGACATGGTTAATAATTGGACTGAAGCATGTTGGACCGTACATCTATAATTCAACAAGGACAATCTTAGAATTCACTCTTCACCTTAAAATATTCTTTTAATCAGTTAATCTATATACTAATCACACAAGAAACAAGCCAACTTTAAGACTAACCTGAATTTGCCTAATGCAATTTCTGCAATGGGTAATTAAATAATTAAATTACAAAAACAGTCAGGGTAAAATTCTGTTATACGGTAAAATCAAAATCTATCAAACAATAAATGAAACTAGACAATTTTACCGGTATCCCTCCATGACGCCAGGAATCCCAAAGCAGTAAGGAGATTGTGTGAGGGTCACATAGAAATTATGAGAGACGGCACCTACGGGTGGAATCCTAGCACCGAATCCGTAGACTGGAAACATCTTGCCGGAATCATAATCCTGGATGATGTGTCCAACGGCTTGAATGGCTTGTTCGTATGGATTGGGGGTTTCGGGGGACTCTGAGAAAAAGTGGAGAGAGGAGGGATCCGTGGGATCTCCATTCGACGCTGGATAAAATGGAAAGATCAATTTTAACTAAACAGTAATTTCTTAAAGACATTACATGATTTGTTTTGCCATTTGCTCACAAGTGAAGTCGATAGCAAAGCAGCAATGAATCTGACATCCATTCTGGATATAATCTAGGAACGTATAGATGGGCTTGATCTGGCACTGCAATAGAAGCAACGTAGCATCGCCCTGTCTCCCCTCTTTATTCAGAAGTCTGAGACCACCAGTACCCAGTTCCTGAAGCTCGTTCAGATTGGTGTCGCAGTAGCCCAACAGCCTATTATTGTTTCCAAACTCAGCCTCAAAAACCTCGAGCCTTATTGTCCTGGCCTTGTCGCCGTTGCATAAGCTTCTAACGGAAATGGTGAGGGGGAGCCAAGTCGGATTACGGTTTGAAACTTTCTCGCTCCTGTGCACGAGAACGCCCTTGCCATGCTCATTCAATTTCGAAATTGTGAAGACCACTGTGGGACTGAAAATGCAACATGTCGTCGTGCCGATATCACTTCCTCCAAACTTCAGTGTTACCTTACAAGACAAACAGATTACAGTACTTAATAGTAAATGCAAAACACGAGGAATGAAAATTGGGTATAGATTGTGTAGGTCGTCTCTACCTCATCCTTTAGTGATGCAAGTTCCTCCGCAAGAAGAATAATAGTCCCATTAGCGTCATCCTTCGCTCCAGGCAAAATTGCCTCGTAGGGATTGGGATTCAAAGGAAGGGTTAAACCTTGACCTCCAGCAGCGACTACATTGCCTAAGGTGACTTCAATAAATCCGAGGAAGTCATGATCAGATAAATTGGGTGACGAGCTGTCAATATCGTAGACTTCGAATCTCAGTGGTTGTTGCTCCTCAAAGCGGTATTCCATTGTGATCTGTGGAAACGTTGCATAAAAATTACACGAAAAAGAATTCCACCATAATATATTTTACGTTTACAGAGTACGCAGTTTTTTCCTTACCTTTCTGGCAAAATCAGGATTTAAAGTGTCTTTAACGGTTTCAGTCCTCAGCATCTCCACAAAACGGCCGGTTCCGGGAGGTCTGTGGTAGACGACACACATTGGATCTGACTTGGAAAGAATGTCTTTATCCAGCAGGTTCCTGAAATTGTCATCATACAATTCCACAATAAAAAACAATCGGGATAAACCATAGTCAGGTAATATCACAGTGCCCCACTCCAACATGCATTTGTTGATGAAAGATGCTAGACATTTATCATACCATACCTGCATGATATCGAAATTTCTACCGTTGACGTTGCAACGGCTGCCGTGCCAGGGCTGAACACATTCGCATTGCCGACATCCATTTTCCTGGAGAAGCCTCAGTTTCAGCTTGGGATCAAACTTGCCTTGGTTGCAGGAGCCGCTCTTGAGAAAAGCCCTAAATATAATCATTCATACAATCATATGAACTGGATCCAATTGTGCTATTTCTACGGCGTCTACTTTAACGATAACTGGAAACATCGATAGCGTGGAAAAACGCATTTAACTTTGACATTAATAATTGTAAGGAAATAGACCCATTTAACTGGCGTAAGGAACTTTAAAAGGACAAGAAGTTAACAATCGAAACGAAAGCTACGGCTGTTGTCTACAATTCCGAGTTTAATTCAAATTAATTCCACCATAAAGTTTAGTAGGTGGAAATTAATCGTGGAATGAATGACAGCGATTTTGAATGCACCTTCCTTCCCTGACGACGACGACGACCTTAGCATGTACTTTGCTAATCCTCCTCACGTCCTTAGCAAGTTAACCAAAATTAACCTAAAATGTCGAAATTTCAGGCAGATTTGCCCAAATAGTCAGATTTTAAGAAAAATTTCCGCTCGCTAAACTATGAAATCAAGTGAAAGTGCACTATTATTATTGCTGAACAAATGTTCAGATACAACTAAATACCAATGACAATGGTATGTTTGTACTGAAAAAAAAACGTCAAAAAAATATTTTAGCAAGGAGGAAGTTTTGTTCATCGGCAATTTTTATGCGGAGGAAAATTTTAAGATTTGGTAAGATATTCCACGTGTGCCTGTACTTCCTATGAGATGCATGTAGCAAATTGAAGTTTCATCTCATGGCAACTCATTTTGGTGAGTTAGCCCGAGCCATATCGGGCATGTTTACATATTTGCACGTCAAAATTCAAAAGTTGAATCTCGCGCGCACTCTTGTCAAACGCCAGAGACAGTTCCAATCACTCTATGGTATAGCTGCAGCCATTGCTATTATTTCGTTATACTTGTGAGCTTCCAAGTTCCAGCTTCATGATTTCCTAAACCATAAAGCGAGTCTTGTGTAGTGTCATGGAGCATGGGGCTTGAATCGCATTGCGATTGCCATTGTCCACTCTGCATAAATGCATAATATATCAAGCGCGCATGCTAGCGAATCGGAATCTTATCCAATTTCCTTGTATTCGTTTTTTTACCTAAGAATGTTCAAATGCCCACGAGAGGATATATGTCTGCGCGTAATCAATGGTAAGGGTATAAGGAATGCATAATATGTTTTATGACTTCGAGGAGAATAAAATATAGAAATAGTGGAATTAGGGTGTAGTGGAATAGCCACTTTTACTGGGAAAGATTTCAAGTAAATGAACGATGCATTATGCATTTCATAATTTCATGTTGTATCTATCTACTTTAGGTACATTTACTCCTTTAATTACATGAGATATTTCTGAACTGCGGTATGTCGTTGTAAAAAATGTTTGCCTCTAAAATCTTAAAGAAGCTTTTTAGTGGTTTATTACTATTGCGTGATAAATAAGGATCTGCAACAGGTGCTCTTCCGATATAAATGGATGAAAAGTAAAGTATGGATTTTATTTCTCGAGTCATCATCCATGCATCATACTCCTGCACTGCATATTTGCGGAAAGAAAGACCAAAAGTACGCAAAAGAAAAGTAAAGGTCATTATATAAATTATTGAAATTATAATTCCTCATGCACTACAACCACAGCCGTCTTAAAATCAGGGTTTCATAAAGTTCCTCCTCGTAGGGTATTAAATAGAGGCGGCGAGGCGATTTACTATTGTTAGCATTTGCTGATGCTGATGATGAAACGATATCTTTATGACATGCATAGCAATTATATGTAATGGCATTCTGAATGAGCTTGCATTGGCATATCTAGCATTTACAATGGGGGATTAGTACGCGGACGCTTTTATTCTCATCCTTTGAGCAGCAGCTTTTCACGTAAAAAATGCAACTTGTCTATTCTATTCTCTATACTCTGCATCACCATAAATGAAAGTCCTGGAACTATCAAATTTTCAGCGGAAGCAGAAGTAAGCAGCTCATAGCATGAAAATAAAAAATAGCATGAAATCACAAATGACTAAACTGTCCCCCTGAGAAGACACAGGTATCCGAAAAAAATGCTTGCCTTCTTTCCTCTAACTTTTTTATTTTCTTAAAACGTCTGCTGGAGAAACTCTGTACTCCTCTCGTCCTCTCCTTCTTCTTCTGATGATCATGTAATGCGATTATGCGATGTGATGCACGCACCCAAGTTGAGCCCGAGACACATGCAACACACGAACTAACCACATCCACGAGAAGTCCACACCACTCTTGCAATCTTCACATTTTTTCTTAACTGCCAGCCACTCCTCCAATGTAAACTATCGGATAGAATAGGATATGATACGAGCACGCAGACACTTGTTCACAGGTCACACTGCTTGTACTTCCAAAAAAATTACAACTACTATTTTTTTATGAAATGCTATCTCTCATCTCCGATTTCAATTTCGCTTCTCACGAACAAACAAGCAAAAAATTGCTTCTAATGAGAGAAGGTAGTATAATAGGCAATGGTAGAAGGATCGAATGAAGAAAAGCAGCACCAGGGTGAAAGCGGAAGTGATGCCTGTAGTGACACACGCGTTGGCGTTGAAAAAAATGTATTATGGGGTACACTGACGTTTGACTTTTTCACTTTCTCTTGTGCTGTTCACTCTCTCTACGTTTATACTTCTTAAAGTAATCAGTCTCTTGTTACAAAAACGTTATATGGGATAAAATGGCATTTTCTCTTCGTGAGTGAAAGAAAGGAACATTATTAAGCTTTGCTAAACTAAACTACATATTTCATTTCTCCTGTCTTCTACATCTACACTCACTCAGATTTATTATGCGTGTAAGACAGGGAGACAGAAGAACAAGTCGTCGTTGTGAGTGAGTGAATGTGTGTGTGCGCGAGAGAGAGAAAGCTCGTGAGTCTGTGAGTGAGTGAGTGAATGAGGGGGAAGGAGAAAGTGAAGGCAATATGGAAACGTTTTTTTATAGCAATGCATAGGTAATTATCGGGGCCGCTACAAATCTACACAACAAGCACTAAGCACAACCACCTTAACTACATCTCTAATTCTTTGTATTCCTCCTACTTATTTTTATACATCTCATTCCAGTAAAAAAAATTATTTCTTTTGCGTAGTAGACTATTAGTAAGTCATGGAGGTGGAATGTGCGGTGGGTATTATCGGGCTTTAGCACAAACAAACGAAAAAAATAAACATAAGAGGAAGTGCACGTAAAGAGATGCATGCGAGAGTCATGTTTTCCCAGAAACCTTTTCCTGTAACAACTTCGAAAAACTCATAATTTCTACACGAGTGACGGAATTTCTACGTCTGATGATAGATAATGTGTATATGCAACGGAATTGATTTTTGTCGATGACAATCATATTACAGGGATAGAGAGTAAGTAGGTCATAGGGTGCTGGCATTATAGGGGAATTTTGAAGGTTGGCTGAGGTTAAAGTTCCTTTCACTATGCTAACGTTCGCACCTCGCACCACAAGAGATGGCTTTTTAATTGGCTAAGGTCAGTCGTAGTCGTAGGCCTATATTATATTGATGTCGAATTGTAGAAGCCCTATTGAAAACTATGATAACGTAGCGAAACTGCGACTTCTTCAACAGCGAGAGAGACGTCTGCATTCGGTGACGGTCAAAACGCGGAATGAGAGCTCTTCTCTCGTTAAGTTCGGCTTTATATTCATACAGGAGACCAAATTAACTTTCCTGTAGTTTTTTTCAAAATATATAAAGTCCGTGAAATTCAAATTCATAAACTTCCCGTCAAATAAAATTATATTCAATTTGGCTGAATCAAAAAAACGTCAGCTCAAATCACCCCGGATTATTCATACCAAACATTAGCTCAATGTAATATCTCACATTATGACATCTCATAAGCCTTTACAGAGAGACAAGTAGACATTTACGTTGGGGTAAGCATCACATTCTGATTCCATGAAGCGAGCGAGTTGTAATATTGATTGCACAAATTCGTCGACTTCTACTCTTGCCTGTTGACTTGGACGTCTAAAAAGAAGCAGAGACGGCAGAGAGACTTTTTGTAGCTCTTCTACTCTCTAGCGCGTTCCATGCGGGAAATAAAAGTTAAGCAGTAGTATACATAATATGTAAATGTAATGCTATTTCTTTCATATTTTAGCATATCTTTGATAAAAACGCCTTAGCTTTTAAAATTGGAGGCGTGAATGCCGTGACTGAGTCGTATGTATAACAACATCACATCACCTTTCATAAAAAAAGCTCTGACATTTCCATTAGCCACAGCCGGGAGATCCAGCTAGAGCGATGCATTACGCCAATAATAGAAAAAGCGACCACCTCCTTCAGAAAGCAAGAATCATAGTCGTGCATATGGTCATATACTCGCAATCATCATCACCTCAATTTTCTCCGATAATCTCATTTTATGCATATGAATGAGCTGAACGAGAAACAAAAGCAAATTGCCGAAACATTATTACATACAATAAAAATAAATCTCATGTGCTCATTCACATCTCTTTTCTATGTACAGGTACATTACTGCGTTCTGTTCAACAAGTTTAGCTCGTAGATCACGTCATATAAAAATCGGATGAGATATTGCTTCAAAGAGCCCGCACAGCTACAAGCCATACATTACTGATAGATATGAAAGTATGAAAATCCGGAGTATGAAATACACGATGAATTATTCATAGTTCGCTAAAACGGTTTCAGAGAAAACAGAGAATCTCTCCAGTTTCTAAGAATCTTAAGGCAAAATCATGAATAGAAATGACAACAACGGCCTCCAAAAGAAGACTAAATCCTTTTTAACATTCTCCATTTGGATTTGCGTACCAACTACCAACTTAACTTTCAGTGAGCTCGAGCTCGTTTATAAAATGTTGCATGAACAAATCAAATTATGCTTGTTCTACTCAACTCCGATCCGGAATTCCGTCACTGCCCCTCCATAAAAGGAAACTGTTTTCTTAAATAGTTCATGACCAACTTTGAAAGAGATGGAAAAGCCCGTTTCGTTTCTTTCCAGCAGTAGCAGCCATAAAATCATGTTTCTTGGAAACAAAATGTAGACTACCTAGGGCCACTCCAGACTCCTGAGTCCAGATTGTCCTAAAACATTGCATGTCTAATGTCTACAACTAAAACCAGTCTGAAGTCATATACATATAAGTGTTAACGGTTTTTACAACAAGCTTCTCTAAAGTTGGAACAATTGCTGAAACCTATCATTTCTTCATGCTGATTAGGATTGTGATTGCTAATGGAGAACCACACAAATCACAATAAAAAGTAATATGATGAGTTCACCTCCCTTCAGGATCAAATCCAAATGATGCCGTAGTCCTAGTCCATAACACAACATGAACGTCAAATTGAAGAATCCCGAATGAAAAACTAGATTATTTCACTAAGTCAAAATTTTAACACAAATTCATAGTTTTATTTTTAATCCCTGATTTTTTACAGAAAACAAGAACATATAAGCGACCCACTAACGATGATTAAGTCGAGGAGAGTAAAAATATTTTTATGGGTTTCTGCAAAAAAAGGCAATATGGCTAAATACATATTATAATATAATATGTGCCATCATATTATAATGCATCATATTCATGCAACATTATAGTTCTTTCTATTCAGATAAAACCATGCTTAGAGCCCTACATCCACTCATATTCATTTGGATTGTTTACAACTTTAACAATAGTTCTATTTTAAAATCCTATTGATTTTGTATGAAACCCTTATAATAATCTATCTAAAGAGGAAACAATACGTATGTGTATTGTAGTGTGAATAGCCTCAGTCAGCTATCCTGGCCCATTAAAGGAATTATTTTCAGATTTTAATATTATTGT
>JAHZNI010003207.1:0-14125 GCA_027744415.1 Seira ritae | reverse complement strand
TAAATATCGCTTTCTAGTCTAATGCCGCTGTTATCCTTTTATGAAAGAATCCAATATTTTTCAGCCCTAGTTCCTTCATTGCTTTTTAAGCTTTATAAATGACAATATTATGCAAAAACGATCGTAACGTGGGCATTAATATAAATAGTATAAAAAGAATTCCAAAGAGAAAGCTTAAAAATCCAACAGGTTTTAGTTTTACGTGTCCGTAAACGTGATCCAAAACTCCGACTAAAAATCAGCTCTTCTCATAACCGTAATGAGTTCTTACAATTATAAGGACATAGGTAGATACATAAATATTTTGTAAATAGTTATATACATTTGAGTGTTTGTAGAAAGACTTCACGGTAAAAAGCTCCTTAATAAGCCCTACATGTAGCGTATTTTATTAAGGCAATTTCATGCTTATGAAATTAGTATGCAGAACTTAGTAAATTAACCTAGAGAAAAAATAAAGATACTTTTTGCAATTTCCGAAAAGTTTTAAGGACCCTGTCATACCTACTTGGATTATCAATTTTGGAATTTTGACTTAATAAATTACGTACCTACTTGATGTCTTTTTCTCTCACCAGGTATTCTCATGACGTGGACAAGGATATGACACTGGTCAGAATTGACGATGCGGATGGGAAACCTTTGGGGGTGATTAACTGGTTTGCTGTCCATCCTACCTCAATGAACAACACAAACCGACTTCTATCTGGAGACAATAAGGGATATGCTAGCATGCTTTTTGAATACGCCCAAAATCTTAACGACAGACCAGGAAAGGGAAAGTTCGTAGCAGCGTTTGCATCTAGTAATTTAGGTGACGTCTCGCCAAATACACAAGGGCCAAGATGTATTGATACCGGTGAGCCTTGTGATGTTGAAAGCAGCACTTGTGGCGGATTTGTACAAAAATGCATAGCCTTTGGTCCAGGAAAAGACATGGAAGAGAGTACTGAAATTATCGGAAGGAAACAGTACGAAGTTGCCTATAGGTTGTTTCAGAATGCAGATGGTTCTGCAGAACAGATCAAAGGCGATGTTAATTTTATTCATCAATATGTGAATATGTCAAATTATGAGGTATTTACATGAATTCTTGTATTCCTAACTTTATTCGTATTTTTAAAATCTAAACACTATTATTCAGCTTAACAATTAATTTTACAGGTCACTATTATAGACCATGATACGAAGGAATTGGTTACGAAAACAACATGTGCCGCCGCTCTGGGTTATAGCTTTGCAGCCGGAACCACGGACGGTCCTGGTATGTTTGATTTTAAACAGGGAGAAACCTCTGGAAACGCTTTTTGGGACACTATTAGAAATTTCCTTAAAAGACCGTCACCACAACTCGAAGAATGTCAAAAGTAAGTTTGTGTTAGATTATATGTATATTAGATACATATGTACACAAGTTAAATGTTAGACTGATGTCATAGCATGAGAAAATCCAAGATCCTTAGAAAGAAAAAATGTCTAACTCAACCATGACAACTTTTAGCGCCTATTTACCAGTAAATACATTAGAGTTAGACATTTCTTCTTTCTAAGGTCTTGAGAAAATCGAGCTAAATATTTTCCTGACGTGAATCCAACAATTTTACGCGACTAGTTGAGGCTTCACGCGACTCAGTCGCGGCGACTGATTAATTGATTCAAAATGATTCTGTTTCATTTTTACAGACCGAAACCTATTTTATTGCCCGTGGGAGAAGCCAATTTTCCTTACGATTGGATTGCAAGCGTAGTCGAAACGCAGATGCTAAGGGTTGGTAATTTGTACTATACTTTGGATGCCTATCTCCATCAATATTCACTTCTTGCAGAGAATCTATTATCGGTAAGGTTATTTTAGTTTTATTCTTGCTTTGCTTAAGCCAAACATTCCATTACAATAAAATTATCGATGGAGGTAGGCAATTTCTTAAGGCAAGAAAGAAAGAGCACAGTTAATATTGTCTTTCCACAAAAATCAAATTCCGGGGTCATATCGATATACCTATTAGTTTTTTTTTGGAAACGTGTCCACTATTAACTATGGTTTGAAACAAGGCCAAGGAAGTATTTTTTATGAAAAAAGTTGAAAAATGAAAAGTTTTCATGATAATGGCTGCTTCTAGCACTTGGAGTGAAAAACATGTCTTTTGCGACTTCGTTTTTTACTTCCACCTATGTTTTAACGAACAAAGGCAAAGCGGTATTGCGATGAAACTTTGATTGTTTCAGTCGTCGTAGTTTACTTGCATATCGTAGGTATTTTTGAATTTATTTTCTTTGAAATCACCAGTTGGGAAGGGGCTTTGTTGCATCTCGAAATAGTGAGTTTGAAAATGATTCTCTTTTATCTGGGGACAATAATAAATAAGCCACGTGAAAATAAAATTAATTGAGCATGACATGCTAATTTGTAACGAATAAATACATACTTTCTAAACTTTTGTTTGAAATTACTTTGCCAATTGTGGCGTCTTTGTAAAGTCACAGTGACAATTACATGAATGTCTCATTACATGCAGGAACCAAATCTTGATGCGGGACCTCCACCACCAAATCTTCTTCCAAAGCAGTGGTCTCTCATCGCTCCAATAGTCATGGATAGTGCTCCTCTGCTCAAAAGCTTTGGCGAAGTTTTGGTAGAGCCTGTGCCGGAGGTGAATCCTGGGGAAACGGTAATAACTCAATTCGTGGGAGGCCATCCTCGTCACAGCCCAATGCGTGGAGGAACGTTCCTCTTGGTTGAGAAAGACACTGGCGGGAATAGGTGGGAAGTGGTGGCTACCGATGCTGACTGGAGCACTAAGTAATGCCTATAAAAATGCGTTTATTCCATCAGTAGCTTTGCTTTCGTGGCGAAGCAATGAAGAAATATGCTATGTATTTCTTTTCTCCATGTTTAGCGAAAGTCTTGAGAAAGTGATAGAAATTAGAAATATTTAGAAGGGAAAATGGCATAATATCTGCATAGTCTGCGACAAAGCCTGCTCTTTTCTTTTTGCTTCTATTGTTAGCTGAAGTTTTATACCATATCTCGTAATGTACTTTGTCACATTCACGTGTTGCTTAACGGCAAGGGATTATTGCGAGGCACGTCGACTTCATAAATTCCGAAAGTTATTCAGAAGCAGGAGAGTGAAGACTCGCGCATTATTTGCCCTTCTGGCTTGCCATGTGGGAGCATGGTGCATCTATGCATAACATATATTATATTATAAAGATAAGGACGCGGTTTGAATTAGCTTCAATTCTGGGAAGTTGTTTGCTTTCGTTTGGATAGCATCAAAAATTTATGTTCTATGACGTCTGTCGAGATCGATTATGTAATTTATTGTTTCGGTTAGACTTTAATTTTAATGAGAAACGTAATCTACGCAATGTATCAAGTTGCTCGGTCATTCAGACCAAAACCATTCAGGAAAGTTTTAAAGGGCATAATATTCCAGTTGATCATTGCGGTTTTTATGAACTCACGACAAATAAAACTTTTGGACAAAGGAATTAGTCTCATGCATAGCATTGCTATTGCTACTTATGACGAGCGTATGGAAGACTTAACTTGACCCTGATTTACTAACTGGATCGGGTCATATTATGCAATAATGTGATGGCAAGCTCAGCTTCAGAAAACAGATCATTATGATAGACGAAAAAACTAACAAGATTGTAAGTGGAGCGTACAGTATAGAGAATGACAAAAATGAATGAGATGGAAATGACAATTTGAACGCGCTCATCAACCTATATTGTTTGATTGGATGGGCGTTTCAATAAAATCATATTACAGGGGGAAATAGTAGCACATCGATGTTCTCAAGGTCTACCACGGTCAGGTTTTCTTGATCCGCAATAATGAATGACACAGTTTTCATGACAAGAGTTTGTCTAAAAGTAGAAAAGATTTAGGTCAGCGAGAAAAACTGATTGTATATGTAGTACTTATGATGGGTAGACGTGTGATGTTTCCATTAAATCGGCGTGTAAAGTATTATAGCTGGCTCTGAAATAATTAAGTAACCGAAATATTTGAGTTGGCCGAGACCTGTTTAAATAATTAATCCAGACTCTTTATGTCCTGTCAGATTTGCTCTGAATAACAGTGCAAAACTTCATCGTAATACTATACAGTATTTATGATATGCAGATTCCGATGGTTCCGTCCAAACTTCCTGAGCTCTGAAAGCATCATTGAAATTACTTGGAAAGTTCCAGCCGATGCGCAACCGGGTTTCTACAGAATACGTCACTTTGGATATGCCAAACCTGCATTCACGTCTTCCCCAAGGTCGTACGAAGGAAAAACAGAAGTGTTTAAGGTAAGGGACTGAAATGCGAACAGAATTTTAAAGTATTTACTTACTTTGCGTGATAAACTGTTCATTGGAGTTATAAAATTAAGCCAGTGTCAGTAATTCAAAAAATGCACTCAAATTCTCATGAGGTTCAACAAGTAACACATATTCTAAAATGCTAACTTTTCTTTAATGCCATGATAAAATTCTGTTATTCTAACAAATTCCATCTTTCATTGTTATTCTACTCGCTTACTAACTTACCTAGCTTCTACTTTCTTACAAACCAAACTAGGTATCTTTATGTTTTTGTATACTTCCTGGAAAGCACGAAGCTCTTCACTTTGGCTGACAGGTTTTTCATCCATCCTAGGTTTTATTTTCTCCCCAGCTATTTTCTTTCATCTTCACAGCAGTCGTATGCTTTTCCCGTAGTGTAGGCTTTGTCACATAACAGGAGACATTTATAAGGAAGTTTAAAGTTATTTTCTTGCTTACATGTCATACGTTTGAGTGACTTTCTAGTATTTCTGCCTATTTGATCCTTGTTTTCACTAGCGTGGGAGGGTCGATTATAATATGAATCGATGTGGTGTAGTATTGCTAGAACAAACGAGAAACCAATGAAACCAAGCCGTTCCACTAAACCTTGTAAAAGAAAGCGCTCTAATTAACTGGACGGAAACTGTACTCTATTGTGAAGAACAATAACTGCCTTTTATAGCCACCCATACAAGTGTATTGCTTATTATACCTTTAAAATCGCTATTAATAAACTTAAAAATGCTTGATCTTGATTGTACCTTGCATTATAGGGAATCAATCATGTTTAATGACCTACTTTGATGCTGTTTTTTCTTAGGTTGCTGGACCAGGGAGCGAAGCCATGAGTCATCCGCAATGGAATCCGAAACCCAAGAGGTCGGCAAAGATCCTTTCCCCAGCCGCCTTTTGGAATGCTTTGACATCGGCAGTCAAAAAGGGATAGACGCATATTAGGATTTACCAAGCTTTCACTTTTGCACAACTACGTGAAATGTTTGATTTATTTTTACATTCGTTTGTGTTCTTATTCATCAAGGCTATTGCATGCGAACGTTTAAAATATTTGTAGTGTAGTTCTTGTCGCATCAGACAAGAAGTCAATGAAATGTCACTGATGACGATAATAAATTATTTTATTCTTCGTGTCCTGGAATAGGTCTAAGCGAATATGGACAATGTGTGTTACAAGTGCTATTTTCGTTATATATTTTTTGCTCTGGTAAATTTTCAACCTACCTATCTATGCTGAAAACACTCCAAGCACGTGGCACCACCTTTCGATCTATTCGAGTATGGAACAATTTTCTTTTTCTCCCCGCATTTTTTTAATACGAAGTTAATTGGTAGTGGGTGGATACCTACATAAAGAAGATACACAGACAAGAACGTCAATCGTATTCGTATCTCACAAAAGAATGAGCCATGGGCTTATTTTTGGGACAATGTTCAGAAATTTCGGTTTTTCGTTTCCCCATCCCTTTCCTTTATTACTACTATCACAGCTTTCTTCCATTTAAAATTTGAAACAATGTGATAAATGATCATCGTTCATCTTTCGCTTACAAGAGCGTCCGTCCGTTGAAACTGAAACTGGAGAATAACATCCTTCCCAAGTGGTAGGAGACAGGGTACAGGCTGAACACATCTATTTATAGTACTGTTGTCTGTCACCAACTTGGCATGCATTTTGTACGTGAATAAGGGACATTGTTTCCATTTTAGCTTATCCGACCATCACATTGCTTCTTTTCTTGCTCATGCTAATTTTTGCATGATATATCACTTCGCTGTTTGCTCTTGTAGTTTTGAGTCACGTTCCTAGTTTTTTACTGTCAAAATTTCAAAGACGAGAGGACAACAAAATATGCGACAAAATTCTTATTACTACAGCTTTACTTTGTCTTTACTCGTTTTGTACATATGAACGAATGTAAGATTATTTTTCCACCAAAATCATTTTAGGAACGTTTTTAAAATGAAATTCTAAATGAAACGGGTGAAACGGAAATGCCATTAATAAAAAACTTGGGGTTTTAGCGAATTCGTTATGGGATCGCCTTTTCCATTTGCTAGTGTAAATACCTATAATACTCGGGATGTATCACTTGCATAAGGATAATGGTAAAAAAGTATTTAGGCATTCAACTGAGCTTGCCATGTAAAACGGTGCAATAGGTACATGAGAGCGAGCGTACTGATATGCTGAAATGCATAGAAACAAGCTCCGTATAACATGACATGATGATGAACAAAGAATTTTAGAGGGTTCATAAATGGAAAAATAAAAGGTCTGAATTTTATTTTCAAGTCTATTAATGTAATTTGATCTATAATACACAGGTGTATACATTTTTATTACATATAATAGAACTTATTGTAAATTTATTCCTTTCTCTGTGACATTTCAATTACATATTCAATAACCTTCACGCAATTTTTAATCTGGAATTACAAGTGCCTTTGTCTTTCTAGAATTTTTATGCCATTACTTTTTCTCTGAATTGAACCCGCTTACAGGACAAATGACAAAAATAATATATTCCCGTTAAAAAGTAATTTGAATATTGAATACCATGATTCGTTAGCTGAATTTGAACTTTTAATTTGGCCTTATAGTGTTCAGCGTTGTCAGCGCATGTTAGATTGTTAGCACAAACACTTTAAAAATCTTTAAAATTAAATTAAACAGAAAAATTCCTGCATTATCTTCGGAAATGTCCAGTGGAAAGGTAAAAAGATTTAAACCAAAACTGAAATAGAATGAATTGTATAGATGTTCTGCGACGAGGGCAATGCATGCAGACTTGCAATTGGATATTACGTCTATGAAAATTTTAAACCAAATGTTTACTTTCTCCTCCACAGGGGCGTATCCACCGAGGACAGGAGGGGCGACCTGCCCCTCCCGAAATTCGCTAGTGCAATGCAAAATACATAGGCAGGAATTATGCAAATTAGTAATTATGCATACCTGCCCCCTGCTACCCCTCCAGGAAAAAAATCGAGGATACGCGCCTGCCTCCAGAATATTCAGTGATATGGGGTTCTCGAGCTCATTATTTACAAAAGCATTTTACGTTTACAACATTTATGAGTTTAACGAATTTATTCGCAATCGTTTATCGAATAAATTTGATAAACTCATAAATGTTGCCAACGTAAAATGCTTTTTTAAATAATGAGCTCGAGAACCCCATATCACTGAAAATGACCATATTGGCAAAAAAGTAATTTGACCTTTGACCCCTTGAAATTTCACCAAATGACTTGAAATTCAATAAGCTCCTTAAAGAAGATGAGGAAAATCTGTGTACCAAATTTCAGCTCAATCGGACATTCTGGAGGGATGGTAGAGTGCGTACAGACAGACAGACCGACGGACATGCGCATTCCCATAATGTAGCTCACTACGTTTCACTCCGTTTGCAACATAATAACTGCATACATGGCCCTCATCGCAGAACATCGTAATTCTTTCTATTTTAGTTTTGCTTTGAATCTTGTTTTTACCTTTCCCTCGGACATATTCTGAGGATATCGCAGGAATTTTTTTCCTTGCATACAATTTGTTAGTTTTTCCTTTAATTAATTAATCAATGAAGTGATAATAGTTAAATGATCAAAATCCCTCGAAAAAATCATCTGTATAACTACAAGCAAGACTAACAAGTCATATTCGTGCGGTGGACTTATGATAAATGAAGAGTGCCGCATAGAAGCAGTAGCATGACAACATGAGCAAAAATATGTACCTACTGCACCGTCTTTGTCAGTCGAGCAAAAATCTTTGTCCGTTAAAAGAACAGACTTTTTTGCTCATGATAGCATTCTTCACCCTATCATTATCGGAGTGAAGTACGAAGTACCCAACGCAGTAAGAAATGGTATGCGAAAAGGAATACATTTTTAGAAACATCAAGGGGTATTCAAACTGTCTGATTGATTTTTCCTTACATGCTTCATGTCATTCCTTTTTTCAAGCAAAACTTATTTCGCCTTTGTCAAAAATAGTCATCCATCGATATTTTTTCCACTTTTCACACAAACAATTTGTATCTTTCCTTCGTTGCAGCAATGTTTTTGAAGCAAATCTTTTCGCCAGAGAAAGTTTGAGTCATTGCTTTGTATAATATTGACCATTATTTTCAAGTAGTCATCCATTCATTCGATATCGAATGATTCATGTTCTCATATCATATTCGTTCAGTGAAATATACGGTTTCTTCGAAGAATAGCGAAAGTGAGAAATGACTCTTGTAGTGAATTGCTCCATATCTATAATATCTAGTGTTTTTCTATAAAATGTCAATTGATCGAAGCTTGAGACTGGCTCGGCATCTCAAAAAACTCTTTCGCTTTATCTCACATTTTGTACACTTTTGGGAAATAATTTCATATCACTTTTATTTCTGCCGATTTTGCTTGTCTCTTGTAATTTTGTAGAACCAGATGCGTGGTCTCTTCTCCCATTAAGGCTGGAGATATGGTTTTATCTCTCATCTAAACTTATTATGATGAAGTAATCAGTCATTGTCATGATATCACACGTCATTCCCTTTCAGTCTCATCTCACCCAGCCACCTCTAGCAACACCGCAAGGGCATGAGCAACTACGGCTTACCATTACCATACAGCGCAGTGGAACAGGAATGCACCGATTTTCGACCAGAAATCTTAATCTCAACTTCGGACTGTTCTGTTTTTTTTTTCATTTCAGTATTTCGAATGCAATCATCCTTTAATCATGCTTTTTATTATGGATACCAACTTATTTCATGAAATGCTCGGAGAAAGACTTCAAACAAATTGAAGTTCTACATTCTACATATTTGAGCATACCATGCATAATACACATAGACACACATAATTTATGACTGCACGAATTTTAAAGACAACTTTAACATGATATGCATGTGATGTGATGTAGAATATACGCTCTACTCTCCCTTTCACTGAAGCGACAGCTCATGATACCCCAGTGTGTGATTTCCCACAGCAAACAGTGCGAATCAAACAAGGAACACGCAGGTGTTTCATGATATTATGATGACAATTTCCTGGAGTGACGTATATTTTTCGGCAAATGAAGTCCACAATAAACAGTAATAACAAACAATAATAAGTTTACTTCAAATATTTTTGTCTTTCTAATTTTTCGGAAAGCGTGGATGATGTCAATGGATATTCAACTATTTGTCTTGCAATTTCAAATTATAACGACATCTACATCTGATGATGTCACTATCATTTTTATTGTACAAATACAGATAAAGGTTTGCTACTCTGCTTTACTCCTTAAAAGTTGACAATGAGTCTCATTATTTCTGTACTAGACGTTTTGCGATCTATGTATTACCAAGTACTCGTCTTTTGCTAATGCGCTTATTCTCCTTGAGATTTAAGATCCCCTTCTAATTATCCAATAATGTAGTACTTCAGCACACGTGTAGGATTTGCGGTTTTTTATTGGCCAATTTAGGTATCACATAATAACCATAGATAGGGTTAATGTATCACTAAGTTTTTGTATTTAAGTTCTCTTTGGGAATGAGCTCTGTTTTTTCCTACGGTGAATTCAACGTCTATTCATACCAGAAGGTAAACGCATTATTTTCGTTCAGATATTTGACGATTGAATTGGAAACATTAAGCGCCTAATGACGTTACATTTTTATAGAAATAAATAGTGGAAATTCAAGACGTTGGAAAATAAATTGAATTTGTGTGAAACCCGATGACAATTTCATTTGTGTTCTAAGTTCTCTAAGATCTTGTTTTTCGTTTCCACGAAGCAATGAAACAGGAGATAAATAGAGTTAGTGAAAATGTTGTTTCTCACTCCCAATCCCAAACGACAACTACATACTACGTTTTGAGGGGTTACAAAATCTCACATACCTGCTTCTAAATGTGAATCCGTTCCCGCACGCTGACGCTGAAAGGAATACAATATATGTGCAATGTTCATGTGCAGACATAATGCTCTTCGGTAGCTTTCAACTTGAAATAAGGTTCGATAAATTGATATGTCCCAATGGATTTGTTTGAGTTCTACATATCATGCGGCAAATAAAAAGATTGCTTTTTGAAACTCTTCAATTTTAAGCTTGCAAAGGCCCATCGCTATCTAAGTATGCATGAGGGTTGCAAAATGAAAAGAAGAAATGGAGCGTTATGATTTGCCGTGAAGAAGACCTACAAAACTGTTTATGCTGCACTGGTGAAAGAAATCAAGTAATTTTCAGACATAAACATACTGAGCAATATGTTCCTAATTCCAAAGTTTTAAGATGGTGGATCAAGTTTTTTGTTAAGAAAGTAAAGCTAACAGTCACTTAACCCACGCTATTTTACGATTAGTTTGTTGCTGCCTGATAAACCAACTTCTCTAATACTAATAAGTTTGCTAGAAAATACTTAGCAGAGTTCATGAAAAGCATACTATATTGCGTAAGGACTACAATCTTAAGACGGGAAGTAGTTTGTGTACATAATTTTGCTTTCTTCTACTTTACTTCGATTAAAGTTTGCGAACTTCAAGCAGCTAATGATGGTACAAGCGTTTGAAATCCGACGCGGCAAACGATTCCGTTGAACAGTAGTCCTTATCGATAACTGTTCGGTTACCCAACCCTAAGAACGTTATTTAGCCTTTATGACGTATTTACGCAGAAGAATAGCTTTTTGTGCGCTCCATTATTAGAAATGATATCTAAATATGATCCTTCCCTTCGCCTTTTTAAACACTTTTCTTTAAATTTTGACACCTTTAATGATGATTCCTACAATTTTAACGATTGAATGACAAATAAATGCAATGATCACGGCGTACAAAAAACCTAATTTTTCTGGTTGTTTTTCATACAATACTGCTTCATACAATTATTCGACACATACATTCCTTCACACATTTTTCCTTTTATGCATTGTTGTCGTCATACATTAAATTTCTTTCTTTGGGAGACCACCTTCTTTGGGAGACCACCTTCTTTGGGAGACATTAGCTTCAGCCTCTTAGATTATTACAGGATTTGCGTTTCATTCATGAGACTTTCCTCCCTTGTCAGACCCATTTGTTGAAGTTTAATGTAGGCAGAGGAACTTTTAAAATTAATATTTGGTAAATTCATCTTCTTTTGTGCGAAGCTTCAAATTTTAAAACTAGCTCTTTAAAAGTTTCAGCACTTTTGTCTTGTGCTTTTTCATCAGTTTCATAGCTCATTATCTACCGGTTTTATTTTCCCTGTGCTCAAAAGGCGGAAATAGAGTGTTATCAGGAGGTGGCACATTAAATGACTAGCTATCATTATCATTCGCCAACTACAAAAAATAATGGAATCCTTCGTCCTGCCGACACGTGAAAATCACGGTGCTTATGCCAAATCACGAGTGCGATTTATGTTTCTTCTTTTGTGGCTGACGTTACTTAAGGTCACCCTTGGGAAAATCGGATGTCATTCTTTGTAACGTCTTCAAACTCCTCAGCTTTCCCTGTGAAAGCAAAGCAAGGATTTTTTAGTCGAGTGGAGAGAAAGGAGGGGTCCTCTTAGTGGAAGGAGAAAGATGAGTAGGAGGACTTTATGCTCAACGGTTCTCAAGGATTTACGACATTTTTTCATTATATGACATTACAAAGTAATGCTGCATGGAATAAATACACTTTCTCTTGGTAGGCACATGCCATGCTACAAAAGGAGAAGCTTTCTCGCTTTTCGTCTCGATGAGATAACATAAACTACATACTATGAATATGAACATGGTGGAAAAGATGAAAGATAGATTTTTAATGTATGTCACCAAAACAGATTCGGGACAAAGGCAGAAAAAGAGGATTTCTCGACTTTCATTGTACTTAATAGCCTGACCCATTACTTCTTCGTTTTTGTTGGATACTTTATGCGTTCCACTGGTTCCACTACATTATTCTGACTTCCGCCGTTCCGACTTACATTGCCTTCTCAGTAAAAAGTATTTTGCTTTTTGGTAAAGACTGGTTTACCTTTAGATAAAAATGACTCGACACTCACCAACCTGTAAAAAATTATGACCATGTAGATTACAATATTATTTAACTGGTAAAAGACCTTCAATTCGTCCACGAGTTCTTTTTTTAAACAAGGAATGCTAAACGCATTTGGATATACGAGGGAATTTTTTCCCTTCCAATCCTCCGGGCTAGAAAGCAAACCACATTTTACTCCGTGGACGCAACTATTGAACGCATGCTTTGATGTTTGATGAAATACGTACATGTCCGAAAATATTGGATCGAACTTATCTTACTTCTAACAAGTGGCATCATGGCTCATGGCTGAAGTAGTATACATAGTCCGTATTTTGTTATCCTTTATGACGAAAATTTCTGTCACTGTCACAACGCTGCCATGATTTTCATACAAACTAGCAGTTGAGATTTTTTGATCTGAGCCAAATAACAAAACGATTATGGCATTGTTGTTGAGTTGCTTGGTTCCCTTATATTAACCGCCTTTTGAAATTCAATGAAAGGTCAAAACCTTGGGGATTTATCCTGGCCTAGGAATGGAATTTGGCGGCGATTACGATAACCATCAAATTAGCTCACCGACGTCACTTTGAAATCTGATCATGATGACTGATTCTAACTTCAAGGGACAGCCATGTGTATCTGTACTCAAATAGTCAAAACTATACATAAACAGACAGGGGTTCTGGCCGTGCCATAAATGTACGGGCATGCGACCTCAAGGCAAAGAGCGGGTGGTGGGTAGTTTAACTTCAACTTCACTTAGTGTACGTAAAGGTACTTTCTACTTGTCTGTGTGCGCAAATTTAATTGAATGAAAATGGAAACGTGGCTATTATTTAAAGCTATTATTTATTTAGATATTGCCCATAAATCCTAGCAAATTAAAAACGAATTACAAAACAATACTATAAATATGCTTTGCATCTGCTTTATTAGGATGAAGGAATTGCAAATGCTCGGTTTTTTACAATATGAAATTAAATGACGTACTAAAATGAATTTAAGAGTTTAGAATTTAAAAAATGGCTACAATAAAAGCTGAAAGCGAAGTAGCAAAGCGCTTTTAGGTCAAAGGTCAAGCTTTTTCAAAAATTTAAGCTAAAATCTTAACATCGAAACATCTTAAACCCTTCCGGGGAAAGCAAAATTTTCAAGATTTTTAAGCCAAGAACAAATAATTTGTCAACGCTTTTAGCTCAAACTGCTGTCTAAGCCATGAGAAATCGAAGGCTGAAAACCTGAGCTTGATAACTTATACCTTTCCAGAGATATAAGCATTTTAATATTTCACGAGTCATGAAAAATTTAGAATTTGATTTTTTAAAAATTAACATGAAGCAACTGATAAATGAATTCATAGCTCAGATACTTTTTGAAACATAAGAAATCGAATGCTGAAAATCTGACCTTAATAGTTTGTACTGATCCAGAGATATAAGCATTTTAATATTTCTCGATTCATGTAAAAATTAGAATTTTAATTTTTTAAAATTAACATGAACCAACTGGTGAATAAGTTTGAAGCTAAAATATCCTCTAAAACGTAAGAAATCCAATGCCCGAAACTAGAAATAAATAGGTTTCATCGTTCCCGAGATATTCATTTGAACATCTGAAGATTCGACAATCTATCAATTTCTCAAAGATCTATGCATAAAAGAACACGGCACACCATCCAAGGAAAAGGTACATCCGACAATTTTTAGCCTATCTGATAGAACTCGATGAGTACTACAAAAAAATGCTCTCTTCAAAATGTTTTTTGCTTCTATAGCGCGCTAGAGCG
>JAHZNI010003206.1:0-18511 GCA_027744415.1 Seira ritae | reverse complement strand
TTCTTTCTTGAGGAAATCGAGATGTTTTTTACATTGCGTCGTGAAGTGAAGGTGGATATGTAGGTATATGGATTTTGAACGCATAATATTAACTCCATACTTCACCTTACTCACATGGACTATGAGGGAGTGCAAGTGCACCATATTCATAGGTATTCATAAAAATTGAGAAAGCACCTATCTAATATACCAACCCAGCCACATTATAGCATTTCCCAGGCCAGGCCAACATGACTCAGTAGAGTCAGCTTGACTGGTGGTGAAATAAATGTGAAGATAAAAAAAGTGGTACAAGTAGAGAGAGAGAAACATCATCACAAGAACTAGATATCATTGTGTGTATATGCATGCCAGTACACACGCACAATTTTTTTCTTCAAGAAGATGAGTTACATAGGTATCATATCATTTTAGCAAAAGAGATGCATTGTTTCCTTCCACCATCATACCACTGTTGTGAGAGCATGAAAAGTGTAAGTGCTATAAAAATAGGTAGGGTGTGCATCATCAGGTATTAAAAAAATAAGATCTTCTCGTTTCTTCTCCTTGATGTGATGTACCTGTGTTGAAAGAGCACATGATGCGATTATCCATCTATCCATGCCATAGCTTGAACTCTGAAGACTGAGCATATGAATTACTGGAGCTTCCTTCTCCCCGCAATTTTCTTCTTTGTAAACAGGGACAAAGGATGAAAATCCAGGAAAAAAATAAGTTTAAAAAATCCTCCAAAACGAAAGACCATGCGTACCTATATACATACCTAGGTAATGTGTATACCTGGAGCGTGCTCATGCTGCTGGCGGAGATGAAAGGAAGGCAAGGCACATGTATAAACATTTCGAAAGAAACTGTTTTTTATGCAAGAAATAAGAAGAATTTCCATTCATGTTTACATAAGACAAGTGAAGAACATCCCTTGCAAAGAAGCAGAGAAGAAGAAGAGCAATAGTAGCAATAGGCAAAAGAAGATGATGATAAGCTCTAGCTATTGCGATGTAATGCAAAGGCGGCGGAGGAGGAGATGTAATGTACACAGGGATCGTTTCGTACACAAGTCGAAAATCCCCAATTTCTTTTCTAGTAAATTCAGAAAATTCCGTTTTCTCTCAGGGATTTTCCCTCGCCCTCTCTCTTTGTTTGCCTTTAGTTTTCTAGAGGGAAATGACAATATCAGGAGGTTAAGGAAACTCTGAGGTTTCCTTCATTCTTCCACAGGGTAAATGGTATAAAGTTGTCAAAGGGGAAGACTTTGTTTCAGACTAATATTTATTGATGATGGGATAGGACTCTGGACTCGGCAAGAAAACACAGTATAACAGAGGTACCTAAATACCTAATACAAATGTTACTGTGTTTGCATCGTCAATCACAATTCTAAACTGACCTACAAACGAGATGGCAAACAATTAAAGCAGTCCGTAGACCTTGGTCGGAGGAAGATGTCGTTACTTAGGTCAATCAGTATTTCACTATTCAATGGGCCAACAGTCACAAGTAAATATTGAAGGGAACCAAAAGCCGGGCGAAATCGAATGTCATGAAGTGAATTTCAAAACACGCGAAAACACGTCTTTGTTTTGAATAAGAATGTTTTTGCTTGCATTTCTGTAGGAAAAAATCAATTTCATTTCATGAAATGCATTATTCCCACCAAAAATACATGCTTAAAATTTTCTTCACTACACAAATCACTAAATGATCATCACCTAAAATTAACTCGGCCTTTCAATCATTCTTTCCAGAAGGAATTTAAATGCATAGAGAAAAACAGACAGGCAGATCTCCTACTTCACTAAAAAAAAAGAAAGGACCAAAAAGCAGGGCAAAAAAGTGGAAAGACCATCAACCCGGGAGCAAGAGAAGAGAAAAACATTCAGCCGAGGAGGGAAACATCCTATGCAAAAAATTTCTACATTGGAAGTGGTGGAGTCAAACAGGATGACAAATTGGGATATTTATGGTGTGAAGCAGAAAAAAAGTATTATGGATTACTGAAAAGGTATACACATATATATACCCACACACAAATAAACAGAGATAATACGACTACATTTTCCCCTTTTTTCTGCCAACAACGCATTGAATAATGCTCAATTTTTTACTGTCCCAAGAGAGAGAAAAAAATGAGGAAAATTCGCACTTTTCCTTCTCCCATCCCATTTTAAAGCAGTTTACTCTTAGCTTAGCAGATTTTTACAGCTGCAGTAGTTTTTCCCCTTTAGAAAGGCCATAACATCACATTTCACATTATATAATTTGGAGGAAAACAACCAATTTTTTCATGCAGATTGCAGGGAAAAAACTGTAAGCGGAAAAGTATTTTTTTCGGAATAAACGTTATAAAAAATTGGAAGGAGAAATCAGCAGAATAGTCGAGTTTACACCCCCAAAAAATCCTATGGATATTATTATTTTGGACGTGGTAGAAATAAAAGAAGAGGAGAAATGCAATGAGAGTGCGTGAGAGACAGAAGGAATGTGAAATAGAGTCACTGTCGACTCTCATTTGAGATCAGCATTTATTTTCGACTTTTTCCCTTCTCCTCCTTCCCTCCCCATTATTTACATCTGTTGCACATCTGCAAAAATATATTAGTGAAAAAAACGAAAGAACAACAAAAAAATCGGCAAACAGCTTCATTGTTTTTTCTCTTCTCTTGTTTTCACGAGCTATAATCATTGTCGCTAATGATGGCCGTGTGGTGATATGATGATGATGATGGTTGAATGATTGAAGGAAGCTTCCTGTTACACTAAATTAAGTCGAGTTGACATCCAAAAAAGAATCCCACAGCCTACATTGCATTTGCAATCCATAGCAAAGCAATGCATATTCACTTTCGCAAGAACAACTGTCTTGAAGTCTTGAATTGCATGGATGGATGGATGGCGAAGAACAATTTTTGGTACAATTCAATTCGCATCTCTCTCCTTTTTGATGCTAGATTTGCAAGGAATCTGGCAGTAACTAATGCCAATAGTAGAAAGTTTTGCTTTCAGAGTTGCACTGGAAATCCGGCTACCAATCATCATTCTTCATGCCGATGAATACGTTTGATAAAACAATCACGCGTTTTGTTTCATTTGTTTAGAGAGGGAAACAGCGATTTCGCTCCCAGCTATTTTGCGAAAGAATAGAGAAAAAATGTGTGAGCTCTGAAGAAATCCATAGCAATTTGGCAATTGCGCAACAAACAACTTCAAGAGTCGATTTTCTTCTGAGAAATGACATTCCTACAAAGAAATGGGGCTCTATGATGAATTGGATTTGTGCCTTGAACGAAAATCTAGTCGCAGTCGCAGATAACAATCGCCGCATTTTTTACGATATTTCATCCTGAGCTCATATGTTGTATGTGGGTGGATGGATTTGAGAATAGAGCTGATGAGGTCTTACTTAACGAGAGCCTTTAATTCGAGGGAATGATGGAATAAGAATATTATAGTGACAGAAAAAAGAGAGCATTTTCCCAATTGTCATTCATTCGTCATTGACGAACGTGATAAAAAAACAGTCATTTCATCACCATCCCTTTTGGCGTCCTGATTTTAAGCTTTGCAGTGGGCCTAAATGGCACGCACGATTAACGTCTTTGATCTTTTTCGTAAGTTGAGCCAAGCATGTGTAGCAAGGCTATAGTAGTCGTAGGTATCATCCTTTGAAATATTAGTACATACAGCCATAGCACAGCCCAGAAAAATATGACAATGCAATGAGCCAAACAATGGAACACTCACCAACCACCCCTTACTTAAAGTAATATTAATGACGATGATATTATGATTTGGCAATACATAATACGCCACGTTTTAATGACATTACTATTTTTAAATGTCCGCCAAAATCAGTTCACGTAATTATACTAATACCGGCGGTAAACACATTTTAATGCACTATGGAAAATACCAGAGATTAGGTCAGTGACGCGTCTCGCAGGCATGACCGCGGCGCAGAATAGCGAATGAAAAAACGACAATGTCATTTCTACGGCGTCCATTGTTAACTTTTGGAGGTGGGAAAGAATCATTTCTATTTTTAAATTTGAGCTTTTGAAATATTTTAAAAGTTGGTAAAATTGCAAACATAGAGTAACACTGTTTTTGCAACTTGTGACTGCAATACTGCTATGATTAAGCCATCACGTAATTAATTAATTAGATAAACCGAGAACGCCAAGCCAAGCACTCGAATAATGATTGCAGCAAAGTGTGTGAAAACCCAGCAACGTCTTCGTTACGAAGCATGAAACTATTTATTTCAGAGATGAAAGTATACTTACTTAGATAGGTATAGCCGTGAGAGAAGGAGGGCTTCAATATCCTCCTTCCCCAAATGAGAATGGATGAATCGTTTTTGCGCATTTATAGCGTTTTATGATGATAAACTGCAGACACTGGAATGGCATTGGTCATAAAAATGAGACGTAATATTGATTCCATCTCGTAGAGAACAAAAGCGCACTCTCACTATTCACTATCCGACTATCCATCCATAGATTTCTTTTCGCGCGGATAAACAGCTCACCGTAGATTCCAAATGGGGAGATAAACACTCCTTTCGATTTGATCATCATTATAACCATTTCTATATAGCGCTTAGGTATTACATTTGTGGTGACGATTATGCATACACAGAGCCTCATTTAGGGAAGGTGTGGGTAGGTAATGTGCAGGATCCTCAATATCGGATGGAGGACATTCCCTGAACTGCATGCTGATATGATGCTGGTACGGGTACTGGGGCTCTCCCCGATCCATAAGCGTTTTTCATGAGCGTGACATATATATATTTTATTATAGAGCAGTATCTCAAGCGAGAAATAAAACTTTCAAAGATGAGAAATATATATATATAGTAGAATAATTTGATCAGGTAAATGCCCTCGTTTCTATCCGAGAAGAAGGGGAATATCCCATTTCGCAAATAGAACATATTTCAGTCCGGTGTAAAGCCTTAAAAGTACATAGAAGACTTTTACCTCCTCTGATGACTAAAATCCCTGTTAAATAGAGTTTAGTTTTATTATGAAGCATATACAAATAGCAATTGTGAAAAAAATTACAAGGGAAATATTTTCTTCCGTTAAAATACCTTTTTGGTAAGAATGAGCTATATGCATATATTGCTGAGAAAGGAATTAAGGATCAGATCACATGATCATGATAAAAACTAAGACGTGATCTAATTTACAAAACGAAATTGTTCTCCTATTCCTTCCTCTCTACGCCGATATTTTTTTGCATCCATCTCTTAAACGAGAATGTCGTGCTGTGTGTGAGGCGTTTCTTATGATTTGAAAAATGGGCTACCGAAAATAGAAGCACCATTAGCCATAGCCCAGGGAAGAAGACAATGGAAGAGAAATAAAAAGTTCGAGGGAAAAATTTGCACTGGTTCGCATCTCATCTCATCTCATCTTATGCTCATGCACACGGTGAAATAATAGGTATAGACAGACGGAAGGTAAGAAAAAGTGGTGCATGCATGCATGCATGCGATCTTATAAATTCCTTCAGAAAGATACGACAACGACGATCAAACGAATCCATTATTTTTATGGGTTACTTTATGTGAAGGAGAAATAGGGAAAGCGTGTGCGTTAAAAATGAAGGAAAAAAACGTTAAGTGTATCTATTACAAACACCTCGCAAAAAACCATCTATAAATAGATACAATGCCAAAGTAACAAGTTTTCGCAATAAAAGCTATCATAAAAGAGGAATTAAATAGGTATTCAATAAATTCTGAATATTATAGCGGTCCTAAAAATTTTGGCTACCGTTTTTTGGGCGTGTACAATTTTCCTTCAAGAAAAAATATAGATGGAGAAGACCTTCTTCCACTTTCTATCTATTTAGGTAAATCATACCTACATCTCGCGGAGATTATGTGGGAATACATCTGCTTTTAATGGATTATTTTCCTGGAGGAAGGAACCCAGGGCAATATTATTATGTGGACAACTGAAACAGTTCCTCCTCATCCAATCCATCGAAATAGAAATCGCGCATCTAAATTCATTTTTTACGAGTAAGTTGATACATATCGAGTCCTGCTACCGTTCCATACTGTTGTATAGGTATGCAATATGCAATCCTATCAGTGTGAAACCGTAAAAGGCAAGTCATCCTTCTTTCTCTCTGAATATGTATATTTTTCTGCGAAGCGGGAGCTCCTCCATTGCAAAACATATGCCGTCTTCAGAGTTTTTTTTTCATCTTTTTACTTTTACGCAGTGTGAACATCACGTAATTTTTTTCGTACCCGAAATTTTATCAGAAATCATTAATTCTTCCCATGTGCAAATTAGCCGTGCTCCGTTGGAGTTTAAGTGGGAAATATTGAGAGATTTCCCCAATGAAAAATATGATGGCAAGCGCAGACAGTTTTCCTCTTTCTTGTGATGTGGTGGTATGTATGTAGTTGGTAGTAGTGATTAGATGGCCTTCCTTCCTCTCTCTCCCTCTCTCTCTCCATTTCACTTCAAGTTTATGTGCTTTGCAAATAATAAATGAATCATATTAAGAGCCAGTCAAGAGCAGATCAAAACAAAAGAGAAAGAAAGAGAGATTCTTTCTTCATCAAAATTATAATGCTTCGACCGCCCGCTGCTTGACGCTCCTTAGACGAACGTTACAGGCCATCGCATCGCCATCACATCGCATCACAAGCTTCGTAGGAAAAAAGAGAAGCATACTTACCTACTCCCTACTACTCTCCGAGATCTGAAGAACAATATGATGAGAGGAAGTGAAATTTCATAATCATTTCAATGAATCATTGAAAAAAAAGAATTGCGCGTGTCTTGTTATACGTAACTTGCGCTGCATCTTGATTCTTTGATATCACGATTGTAAAAGAGTGCATGTACATATATGCGCTTTAAAACTAGTTTTGTCTTTTGAAACGTTTTCTGTTAAGTGGGCACTCTTTTTCAGTATTATTATCAGGTCTTCCGTTGTGGAAGCGAACAATGAACACGTTTCTTTCCCTTTGAAGATCTTATAATTTATTGAGATATTGCTTAGTAAATAACTTTGGTAGTTTTGGGGAAATGCTAATGCATTATCTTTTTATCTTTAGGTTTGGTTTGCCATTTTAAAATTCAATTCATCAGTAATTATAATATAATTATAGCTTTTACAGAACTGATTAAGACTTTGCCTTAAAAACCACTCATCTGCATCTGCATTGAATTGACAAGCCTGACAAGTCCATGAAGCTCGGCTTGCCATCATGGCATGGCATGTCTCAACTTTTGGCTTGACTTCTCAAATAAAAAAAGAACAATCTTCGTTTTTTTTCTGGCTGCGCCTTTGCAAATAATAAACTTGTGAAAAAAGCAGTGCACCTGTTAAGGCACGGATTTGGATTCAACTTTTAATGGCATGAGGTCAACGTTGTTGTACACTTCTTGAAAGCGCAGACGTGAACACACATCGCATCGCCATCATCTCTACCCCATTATTACACACTTCATGCAAGACTAAACTTGAAATTACACTGGCAATTTCGAATGCGTTTCAAATCTGTAGAGTACCTACTTGAAAACAAGTGCGTAAACAAATCCCTCATGAAAAAAAAATTAAAAACCCGAGAGAGATGAGGACGACATGAAGACGCCAGGTTATTTTTTTCAATTTCATTTAAGCCCTCTGCCTGAAGAACAAGTCCACATCCACAGTAGACTTGACATGAGATTGAGATTAGTTATTTTTTTAAATCCAAACAATAAAAAATATCAGCTGAAGAGAATGAGACAGGTTTCGAAAAAAGCGGGAACTGTTTCACGCATTCGCTGTATGTATGTACTTGCTACTACTACTGTTGTTTTTTTACGTGACAGTGCGGATTATGAGGTTAAAGGGCAAAAAAATTTCTCAGCCAGTTAACTAGTTCGGAGAAACCCAGTAAGAACGTGTACATTTTTAAAAATCTGGTACATGACTCGACTGCTCAAAAACCCCTGCTTTATATTTTTTTCAAGTCTGGCTTGACTTAACCGCAGAGAAGATTTGCATATTTACGAGCTTAGACCTTCAGAAACCCCACTACCATACCATTTCAATTTTTAAACCGGGCTTTTGAGATTTCGCCCTTTTCGAAAAATGCAATAAATTGTCTTGATCCTTTGCCATTGCAAAACATAAAAATAAAATCCGCAATAAATACATAATATGTACCTACATACAAAAACCATTTCACTTAGCGACAAAGGATGGGGAAGTGTGAATATGACCATAATAATTCCTTCATTTTCTAATTAAGTCAGTGATTGTAAGGAAAGATGAAGTGAAAATTAGAAGGAGCTTACCTGAACGGATGGATTGCACACGCACTTAATAACTGTACCAAACAAAGTAAGTAGAAGATGAAGCGTCTGGGTGGCACATTCACCTGGAACGAAATGAATAAAAAAAAATGCCCTTGATGAAATACTCATGGTCATTAACTCATTATAAATCACTACTGCTGTTTCACTCACTCTCTCAAAGCCTCTTACTTTAGCAAGAAAAAGAAATATTTTTATAATGAAATACTTTTTTATGATTGTTTGCCTAATCAAATCAAGAAAGCGGGTTAAGTATTTAATAAGCCGGTAGTAGTAAGTGAGATAAACAATACAGGTTTTTCAAGATTTTTTTATAATGCGCTTCCCCTCCTCCTCCTCATCCGAGCTTTGATTTTCACTCTATATTTTTCTCCTCTTTCTGTGTGCATTGCATAATCACGGTTAAAAATCATTTTGTGTTGGTTAGTGTGCAACAATGCAGAAAATACAGTGTTCATTTTTATTAGTTTTTAATCGCCTGTAAAAATCTAACTCGAGCGAAGTTAAATCAGGCTTCAAGGTTTGTTTCTTAAACCAGTTCACAGTATCACAGTCAGTAAACTGTGCGTTTTCTCCTACCCTCCTGCTTACATACATACTTGCATGCATGCTTATCATTTCCCCGTAATATATTTTTTGGCAATTAATTGCTGCACTTGGGCATTTACTTCTTGTTCACAATTCTCGATGCGCGTGTGTTGTGTTGTGTTTGTTTGTGTTTACTATTTTCATCAGGAGCAGTATGTATGTAGTAGTTATTTTTTATTAGGCGTTTCATTTGAGTCGTGCTACTTTTATGAATGGAACAAGTTCATAAAAAACAGATCAGTAAGTAATCCGAAAGTCAAGTTGTAATTTTTAGGTTCGATAAATTTTTGAGTTCGTGTGAAGACACGAAACTATCTACCTACATGGAGCTTGTTACGCAAGCAAGAAGAAAAGCAGAGAGAAGTGATGCGGAAAAACAACAACGTTTTCCTCACTTGACGAAGAAGAAGATGTAACTTGTCAAGTCATAAAAAAGTTTTTATGCGCTTATAAACCTTTTTCCATCTTCCGGTTTATCGCAGATATATATTTAAAGACATGAACCTCAACTGGCCGATGGTAGCATTTTCAGCATCATTTAACTCTGTACAAGTTGAGATCTCCACTTGAATTTTCCGACATGGGAAGAATGAGATGCCAAAAAGAAACTTGGCTCGATCACTTTCCCTCAACAAAATTTTCATTGTCTTTTGGCGTGTTCTTGAAAATATAGAATAATAAATACTTACATTGTTTTATTTTTTTTAATCTTCAAAATACATCTTGAACTTTTGCCTATAAATCATCTACAATGAGGGATGTAGGGAGGTGGACATCCCACTCCGAAATTAGGTAAACGTCTATTGAAAAAATCAGAAAATGCGAAAGTAGCTCTGCAATTTGCTCCTACTCTAAGAAGCGATGACGATACAAAACAATCATCTTCAATCAATCGATGCTTTAAAGAATCGTGATCAAATTGTTCTAGAGAGAAGCGGCCGATCGGTCCCTTAAAAAGAAACTCCATAGATAAATACTACTTAGGTAAATGAAGATAACGATGATGGGAAGCGACGGCAACCTTTTCGGCTTTCAGCTTGAAGCTGCTATGCTATGCGGTTCGATCTCCAATCTCGATCTTGTTACTCCATATCGATAAACGTGAGCATTAAATACCTACCATACATTATTAATCTGTTGTTCTCGTCCCAAGCACACGCGCCAATTATGCGGTGAATAAAATACATAGCTCAAAGGGCACACAGAATAACAATACCGGCGCCTAATTATAATTCTCATGCTTATGAGATGAGATGAGGCGGACGGATATGATTGTTTCGTAATGTGCGAATTTGCGTTTTTGGAAGAAGAAAACGAAACCAAACCACAAAATAAATTCAAACCAACAAGCCGAGCCAGGTTACTCCTGATATGAGATGAGCAGTGCAGATCAAAAAGTTTTTAATAAAACTGTTCAAGTCGAACACTATATACTACCGCTCAAAAACATGCAAAACCCTTACAATGTTTCTGTTTTGTAACGGTGGCCTCAAAGATTTTCAAGATTACGCAACGAAATCATGGCATGCCCCCGCCATTATCATCATCGAAGAAGAGAGGCAGAAACCACTACAGAGAAGAAAACCGCCTCTTAAAAATGTAACAAGGTGAAGCATCCCAAAAGTGATCACCATAATTCGTCAAAGGAAAACCCTATCCCCCAGTAGTAGTCTCGTACTCGTAGCTTGTATACTTGGTTGGGCTTTTAAAAAATCACATGAAAAAAACCAGCAAGAAGACGAGGCATATTTCAACACATTGAGCCGCAAAGAAGAGAAAAAAGACAAAGGATGCATTATACTTTTACTGACACCGCAAAAATTTTCATGATTTTTTTACAGAGTTGCGCCGTTGGTGGTGCACTTGAATTGAGTATACATCCATATGGAAAAAACAGTTACGATTATGACGCGATGATAGTTAACGCAACCAACCTGGCTTGGCTTTTCTCATTATCCTGAAACTTGAGAACTGAGAACACATACATTAGGCTACTGCTACACATTCATATTATTCAATACATACAATTTGCCACAAAAAATATTTTACATTATCATAACAATTTTTTTTGTTCACTACTTACATCTTCTGCTCACTTTTAAAATTGCCGATTTTTTTGTTGTCTTTCGGATTTTTACTGACACAAACACCACCAACAGCAGCAACAAAACTTGAGTTTATGCCTTTTGAGAAGTAAGTATAAAAAAATGAAATCAAGTTTGTGGCTGGCTTGGCTTGGCCTGGTCGGGGTTGATGAAGACAGAGACGATACATTATTGTGAGAAACGATATGACCTCTTGATGCTCCTCTCTACCCACATTTATGTAAACAAGCTGCATCAACACAGACAACGAGACATCTTATCCTGTTCCGTTTTTGGCTTTTAAACCAAAAAAAAGAGAGAAATGGTGTAATGGAAAGCTCAGGGAAAAAAATTCTTTCACTCACTACTATCCACTCAGGAATGGATGCATGGTAAAGTGAAATGGCATATAATAAGGGTTGTTATGGTCCCATAAAGAGAGAAGACTGTGTGGCATCCTTAGAAATTGCTATTCGTTGAAACAAGCAAGGCATTCTGGTGCCAATGTAATAAAATAATGATCACCACCACCATCGTATCAGCAGCAGCAGCATCATCATGATGATCAGCATCCTTATTCCTTCTTCGACAGACTACAGACTCACTGACTTACTTACTTTGAATAACTACTTTCCTTTAGTGCATGCATGCATAGTTAAAATAGCTTTCCAAGAAATTCATTCTCAATCCAATCCACGAGGATGTCGGGGGTAAAAGAAATTCGCTGAAAATTAAACTTGAATGAATGAGAGTGAATAAACAAGGTTATTTCCGTCCATATTTTTTTGTTAGTCCTTTGACAATGTAAACTGGCCTGGCCAGTTTAAAGGGGAATGAGAGAGTCTTATACATATACATATATTTTTGAATTCTTGCCACCTTTTCCCAGAGTATGCATTTGAATTTTTAGAAGGGCTCCGGAACTGCTTTCCCTAGTCTGTGCAGACGCATTTTGAGGAGCACTTTTATTTTTATTACGTACTAGGCGTAACCATAATAGGACCAAATAGACACTTCAAATCCATTTTTTCTCTCTTGATGGAAAGAAATAAAGATACTGTGTATTATGCCGGCTTTACTTATTCTTTCTCTGAACAGGAAAGGGAGAGTAAAGAAGCAAAAAATCAGCTCTCTTCTGGGAGATATTAATATACTTAAATCATGTAATCTATATGTTTACCGCATAAAAAGGACTTTCATTTTTTCCTTCTTCATTTCCTCACTCTACTATAGTCTGGCATGGCAACCCTTGCCTTTGCTTGTATGCTTTCCCTTTAACTGGCCTTTTGCCACTTCCAAAGCTTAACCTTTTTTCCTCCGCCAAGCCAAAACGCAATGCAATGTGATGATGAAATGAAGGAGGTAGTAAAGATACAATAATGATGATGAGACCATAGCAAACCATTCTCTATTGCATGCATGGGAGACATGCACACGATTTACTTGAGAAACTCAAAATCCCAAACTGCCTATTAGAAGAAAAGAGTATTTGCGAGAGAAACTCACAAGATCCACATCCAGTCAAATTCTATTAGGGAAATAGAGGGAAAAAAGAAAATTAGATAGAGTTAAGTAATGTGTGGATGAACAAACCGAAAGCTATATTATGGGCTCACTGTGGCTGTGGTTAAATAGGTAGCTCATACTATGTTCAAGTCAGTGTATCATCGTCATCATAATCATCATCATCATTGAAGCAAAGCAAGTTAACTCTAGCGTTTTCTTCCGGAAATGAATGGCTTCATGCAAATAGAAAACATTATTTTGAACTCGTCAAAACATTATATTTTTGGGAACTCAACCAACCAAACCATATACGACCATTCCATTTCACTACCGACACAATCGACAAAATTCAATTAAGCTAATTTTACAAAAACTTTTTTGGGGGAATTCGTTTTCTGTAGAAGAAAAACTGTTAAATTGATGCAATGAACTCACATTTCAGTTCCTCAATTTTTCCTAAATGCGACCTAGATTGAGAATTATTGTGACGGGCGGATGGACACACACAAAAAGCAAAAGTAATCCATAATTCAGTCAATAACTACATAACTATGAAGTCCACAAAACTTTTTTGAACTTCAATGAATGACTGCGGTATAATAATGAAGATTAATTTGGAAAACTCTTCCCGATTCTTATGTAAATTGATCTAATGACTACGTAGTCGTCATCGTCGGGTTTTGACTAGTCAAAATGACTTTGTAAAACTTGGGGACTTTTCATTTAAAACTGTTTTCCTCATTTCCTATCTATTACATTTCACTGGATGGATGATAAATCTGACAAAAACAGGCTAAGCCAGACCAAGCAAGGCCAGGGGTGGCTTCATAAAAACTGCATTGGAAAAACTTCTTTTCTCATATTACATTTTTTGCTTACGTAGGTACATTGTTATTTTTGGGACAAACAGGATGCCATAATAATGCATCATTATTATTACAAAGTTTCCCTGTCTCCGTTCCGTTGCAGGTTGCATGCAGTGCTGTCGCTCATCATTACTACTTCGAGAATATTTTCCTGCATTTACTCCCGTATCTGCAAATGACTACAATGCATCAAGTTACGCAAGGATAAATGCATAATATTTGGATGAGAGGACCGAATTTTGAGCGAACAAAAACAAATGAATTTTTGATAGAGAGAGAACGGGAATATATGTATGTGTGTGTTCCATTTTCTCAAGCCACAGCCATAAATATCACAAACATTTTATTTTACTCAGCTAATTTCATTATTTATTATAAGCAATTCAAAAGCCCTTTTTGTTTTGCATGAACTCATTTACAGGAAACCAATTTGCCCTAAAAATTATCCTGTCGCGAGGGGAACACAAACTTTACAACCGATTCCGTTTGTCACGATGTAGAAAAATATAATAACAACTTCATCATTTCCATTATCCATTATTAGATCTAATTTTACGAGGCAGCGAACCAACCCAACTCGCAGCAGATAACTACACAAAAGTTTATCAAAACTTTGGATACCTGGAAAATTAAAAAGTAATTAATGTTGTGACATTTTGCAGTTTGGTTTCATTGTCATTATAGTTGGAAAAAGCGGGATATGGAGCTGAGCGAGGCAACAACAACGGGACCCCGTTCCAGTCGAGCGATTGTCGTTGTTTGTTTTTTTCCCTTTAAAACAAGAGCCGCTACTCTTTCAGCTACTGGGTACATGTTAGCGGCACTAAATAATTCAAGAGAATTAAACTGCACTTTGGTAAACAAATTGCTGTGTTAATGACAGTGAAACAAATGATGCTTCATTTGTTTGTTTAAAAATGCTTACGTCATACTATATTATGTATGTTCACATTTGCATGCAACCACCGCTCATTTCAAAAAATTACCGACCGACCACATATGAATATGCATTGATGTTGGATGGTTGCATACAAAATTCTTTTAAATTATTGCACATGGTGTAGAGTGAAGGTGTAGGTGTTACCAGTAATAAATTCAAAGGCGGGGATGTGTACATCATTTATAGTCACTTAATTCATCGGTGGGTGGAAAAACAAAAAAAAGAAGAATATGCCACATTGCGTTGCTTGCATACTACTGTCATCTATTCAAAGAGATGTCTGCTGTGGACACCAAAACAATCGACATGGGAGTGGAGATGCAATTCGATTCGTAAATCAATACAAGAATTTTATATTCAATATTCATTATCTCAGAGATGAATTCGCATGGAAAATATCCACAAAAACATAACATATTATTTTTCAATGATGCGATGCGATAACGCTGTAGTTTTTCCTTTCTGCTCATATTCCTATGCCCGGGAAAGAGTGCCGATATGCGTCATGTCATTAGATAAAATTAGACATGTAAGAGCAGGAAATATGATGATGAATAAACAATTTGAGACTTGAGACTTGCAAATTACAACATAGATCTTTCAAATATTAAAATATAATATGCACTGGATCTGTCTAAGGAAGAAGAAGAAGAAGTTTCCTTATATCTACCTATGTATGTATTTAGTAATAGGCAATAGCATTCCTCATTGTTAGTCAAGTCATATTACACAAATTCAGTTGTCAGTTCAGATATCATATCATTGCACCAATTTGTTTCCCAATTTAGGAGGGAGGACGTACGTCAACCTGACAGAATTATATTCAATTGTCCCGCAAAATTGGTAAAACGAGTGTCTAACGAAAAAGACTGTTATTTGGTATAGGTACTCCCCATATGTATGTATATGTCATTATAATTTGAGTCCTGACATTTGAGTGATAGTCACCTGCTGTACGATACTATGTACCTGTACGATTTGTAGATTTAAGATTCTTGGACGTGAGTTTATTTCCTTTTCCGACACAAAGGACTTGATGGCAAAATCCAAAAGGAAACTTGTTACATAAATTCAGACAGAACTGACGGGACAAACTTTTCTTAACTTGTCTGGCCTGGCCTGGTTTTGAAATAAATACTTTGCTAGAATTAACCATGGAAAATGTTAAGCCACGCCAAAACCGAAGCCAGACCCGTAGTCTCGTAGGCCGACAACGAGACTGCCACATTTCATCCTCACAGCTATCGTTTACGCTCTTTAAAAAGGAGAGTATGGGCAAATGGCGTGCGATTTTTATGATTCATGAATTTACATCATAAGCACTACATAATATTCTGCTGCCAACTCCTAGCAAATGCAGCAGCGCGCGAACAAGAAAAGGATGTGGTAAGCTGTGTTTGGACAGTCGTCTATTTGTTATATAATTTTATTCTGAAATACTAATCCCCAAAAAATTCCTTCAGGAAAAAAACAGCTTTCCTTTGTTGGCATTCACATGTTTGCAGTAGTGTAGCAAAATAAATATTATGTCTTTTTCTTGCTGTATTTTTTGTTGCTCAAAGGAGAAAGCAGATGGAAGAAAATATTGCAGGCTGCGTGAAAAGTGAGTAGGCAGGCACATGGACATTTTCACTGGAAACAAAAAAGAATAATATGGCATGTCCAGAGAGCAGTTCGCAAGAACGTCTGATTGGAGCCCTCAGGTAAGAAAATGCACCTTGGCTGCTTCCTTGAAGCTGAACAATTGTATCATTGTAGCAGTTGACTATGTTGCAGAAGAGGAAGAGAAAAAGAGTAAAATACATAACAAAAAAATATCTACTTTGTTTACCTTCCTCTTGACTAGTGCCGTGCCGTGATTCTCACGAAGGCAAGTATAGTATAGTGGTCGGAGCTCAAACACCGCGAGGGGAAAATATAGTGGAGACAAAATAGGAAAGGAAATATTAGTAGATGAAATGTGGCTAGGGGATAATTTTACCTGCCATACATCATGTTAAATTGTATAGTTTATGATTATGGTCCCTCTCCTCTCGTGCTGTTTCATTTGCCAGCAGCAAGAACAAGAGCAGTATGTGAGCCACTATAGTACTTGGAGTTTTGGAGTTGTCGAGTAGTAGGAGTTAAGCCTCCTCAAGAGAAAAAAACTAATTCCTCGAACATGGCTCAGGTATGAAATATAGTATATGCCTTCCTAACATACTTTTTTTTCTACTACTTCTTCCTGAAATACACTTTCAATTTCTTCCTGGGCTTTCTCCTGGCCTAGATTTATTTTACAAAGAGAAAGAAGAAAATTCGTCCGACTCAAGAAAGGAATGCATGGAGTATGGACTGGCCCATTCTACCTATTACACTGGTGGTGTGGTGTGCATATTTACTATTATATAGCTGCAAAGCATAACAATACATACAATGCAATTCATAAAAAAGGAGAGCTTTTATTACGAATTTTTGTTGCTTTAGATCAAACGGATAATATACAGCAAAAAAGGTAGGAATGAAAGTCAGAAAAAAAGATAATAAGATGATGATGATGATGATGACGAATGAATATTACAAGGAAGATGAAACATCAGAGAAAGCAACCTAAGGTAGGTACCTAACCTAAAAACCGAGAAACCACTGGAGCAAACTAACCACTTGGTGAAAACCAAACTACCTAAACCACTTGGAATAAAATTTTACCAGTTCATATTTGGTACACGTCAAACGAGCAACTTTTGTTTTCCACTTTGTTCCTTGTTGTGCCGTGCCGATTGTCCATGCCACATAAGAGTACATAATTTTGTATGTGCCTAGGTAGGTTATGTGGGTGTAGGTACTCGTCCAGATTTTCCCAATAAATAGTTCATTCCTTTTGTTTCTCCACTCCAGTCCACGTGCTTTTTTCCGTGAAACTATAAAAATTCATTTGAAAGTGGTTGGTGGGAAGTAAAAGCCAACAGTTGAAAAGGGAAAATGAGTTCCGTGCCCTGGCTGATATTTGCTTGGTCTGGTCTGACATGACCAAGCTCCAGTTCCAGTCCTGGAAGCCGCACACACGGAACGGAACTCTTTTTTTTCGTCCGTAAGAAATGAAAATATAAAGAGTCCACTTGTTCTCTCTTTCATAATGCAAGTAAATAAACCGCATTCAAATTTATTGTTCAGTCATTCTGCTGCTGTGCGTGGTAGAATTTCCAGCATGAAAGGAAATCACCTTCAGGCAGTCAATCTTCCGTCAGCTGCTTTTTCCAGCTTTTTTTTTCTCGGACGCCAGTCCAGTCGTCCTCGTCGTGAGTGAACCATACGGAAACGAAAATAGACTTAGTAGTACAATATAGTACATGTGGCCTGATCTGGTCTGGCTTCATACCTAACTGCCTATGGCTGACTTGACTTCACTTGGCTTTTGGTACATGTGTAACCATCCATGCAATAAGTTCACTGGAGTGGAGCTGAACCGTTCAAACAAATGTCTATTTACGATTACGAGCTGAGATCCGTGTGCATGCAACACATTCCGAAAAAAATGCATGATAAACTATGAACTCCTCCAGTTCTCATAATAACTCCGTGAGTGAGTGTTATGAGCGGTGGTGATAGTAATGGCGAGTGGAGTGAGTTAGTGAGTGAGGCTGAAACAACAAGTCTAAATATATATATCCCCCCTCTGGTACCTGGGAGAAAAAAAACCCCCATAAACTTCACACAGCAGAATATTTTCTGTTCTCACTCACCAGCGACCGGCTCGGCATGCGGCAGCTTGGAAAAATTTCGAAATTGTGTACACAACACATTATATTTTTCCCTATTATATAACTTTTAATATTTTGAGAGTAAGTAGATTGGAAAGTTTGTAGCTCGAAAATTCGAGTTAGTTAAAATAAACAAGCAGAGAAAGAACTCGTCGTACATATTCATAATTGGAGCATTTCCTCTGGCTTGGCCTCGAATAAATACAATGTTGAAGCTTTCACTCCAGTCAAGTCGAGGTAATAAAATTTTTTTGCTCATGTTGTATGTATGTATGTAGCTTGCATAAATCCTGTGATAGCTTCAGCTTCAATAAACTTAAACCACGTATTTAACTATTTGTTTAAATAGAAAGGTAGTATTAATGCTCATAATATTATATTATACTTATGTTCGAGGACGAGCTGCCTAACAAAAACCCTTCTTCAAATAGAATCAACCTGCCCTATAATT
>JAHZNI010003205.1:0-14322 GCA_027744415.1 Seira ritae | reverse complement strand
AGTAGAGCAGGCAGCGAGAAACTCTTTTTTATGTTCCCAATATAACTTACAATTATAACAGATTGAGTTTGAGCTTAGACTTAGAAGGAGAAAAATAGGTGGAAAACGCGGACGTGGTGATGGTTGGGGTAACCCGGAACGTGGATGGGAAAAGGAAGTTTGTTCCGAAGACATGGTTTTAGTTTCCGCGATATGAAATTTGTATGATATGAGCGTATCCTATCTATCTTCCTTGCGTAGTGAAAAAAGTGGAAGCGAAATCTATTTTACTAATGATGAGCCATGGTAATAGTACTCTGTGAGGTCATGAAGATGAGACAAAATAAAACTATCTTGTCCAAAAAGAATGATACATACATGGTACTGGAGCAACTTCGCTAGAATCTAGACTCGAATTAAAATGTTGCCATTGAATCTATTGCAAAAAAAGTGGTAAATAATTTTATTTTCAACAAAGTTTTAGCTGAAAAATTGTGCAAACATTTCGTGTTGGCTTGCTACTGTGTGCAAAATTTCACTTAACTGCAATCTAATCTTTAGATAAAGAGCATACGGTAAATTTCAGCTTTTAGTATCTATCAGCTTTATTCAGCGTTCCAGTCATCATCGTCGTCTTTGGTATAATTATTAATTTTGACAGAATATCGTATTATTTTTCGAAAGCTTGATAATCAATAAACATGAATTCCCGCGAAATCGTTGAAACTGTCTCAAAGAATATCTTATTTTTATGAAGAAGTAATGTTTCTATACCAACAGACGTAAAGAAAATGCAAATGGATAAGATTCAAATTTTGATTTCATAGTAAAAGTATTTCTTTCGATATTTCCTTGTTTGCTCCGAGCTTTGGAATTCTCTGGATTTCTATTTATCCATTTCCTAGCTTCTAGTAGTTGTGCTTGTCAGTCTGTTCTTGATTTTTAATGGAGCTCGAGCTCTACACTCTAGGAACAGGGGAAAAATAGGACAGTTCATGACGTCTAAGAGGAAGAAGTCGTAATAGAAATCTGGGAAGTCTAAAAAAATGCTTTTAACATGCCTAAAACTTTTTCTTGGTTATTGCTTTTCCAACGGAGAAAGACTCCTAAAAAAGCATCATCCCTTCAGAAATTAAATTTTGTTTTTTTGAGGGATAAAAGAGTAAAGGTAAAAAAAGAAGAAAAGAAATTGGAATCGGTAGTAGGGACTTTCTTTTATTTTGCTTACCATTCAAAAGGAGAAAGTCACCGGGGCCATCAACACCACAACATGAGTCGTTGGATTGTACCCAGTTCCACACATCAGTAAACTTTTGGTCTTTCCCATAGAGCGTGATCAACTTCTTCTTCAGCATTGGTCTCAAATTTGACTTAAATTCCACTCCGCTGTAGAATGAACAAAGGAGAGGAAGAGAAAGTAATTAAGTTGGAGCACGTAATAATAGACGTGACATGGACTTCCAATAAAGTCCCTTTTAATCTCTTCTCCTGTGGTTGTAGTTGTAGAAGGAGCAGAAGCAGAGAAAGTGCACAGATACATGCTCTTATTCTGCTGTGTAGTACTCGTAGTCATCTTAGCTTTGCTTTTAGGCTCTGCTGCCATGTCATGTAATGTACTTCATCTTAATTATTGACTAATGCAACTCTCTAAAAATTACTAGACTCACTCACCTGAGTAGTGATATTCGAGGATCGACAAGGACAGAAACGGCAAAAACTGAGAAGATGAGTGTGGCAAGAGCCAGCACAGTGTTGCAGGCGTAGATCCACAGTCTGTAGTATCTCATGGCATGCTGGTGCAGGGTGCAAAGGTCCACAAAACTTGGAGAATCTTGCAGAATCGGCTTCTCCATTCGCAGATTATATATTACTTTATACTAGTGTTCTGGGTCGTGATCATCGTGCTGGAGGTGGAGGGAACTAGAGAGGCACTCATCACCATCACCTCGCTCCTTCTCACACTTAACGAAGAAGAAGAGGAAAAGTCATCCATTTGAAATGTGTATTTTTGTTCCTTTAAAAAAGGCTTTTTGTCTCCTTCTTCTGCTTCTTCACTTTCAGTGCTTTTGCTTTCCGATATGTAGAAAATGTAGTGAGGAGAAACTCCTCGAAAAAATCTTTCTTCACTGATTTCTTTTCCTAATGGATTGGCTGAAATTCGAATTTGGTCGGTCGTGCACAACAAAAGGAACTACTATTGTATCCAATTTAATTTGGTTTGCAAATTAGATTTAGAAACAGGAAAAAATCACTAAAAAACTTTTTTATTGATATTACTTCAGTTTTTTGTAATACACTCAAAATGTCTTTTATTTCTGATGTGGTATGATGTATGATGTTGTAGTATGTTGATATGTACCAGAAAAATAGGGTAAAAAATAGTTCACGAGCATATACAGAAGAGAACAATTCACTAAAGAACCACCGCCGGAAATTAAGAAAAAACTTTCTTTCTCCACTCTTCACTCTTGTGCTTTTGATACAGTTTCTCCTCGACTTGTTTCTCCTGCTCCAGCTACTTCTGTTCGTGATGAACTATAAAAAATTTCCTTTCTTGTTTGGGCGAACTTACTCAACTCGTCAGAGAAGAGCAGAGCAGAGAGGAGAAAAACCTTTTCTCTATTGTTATTATGATGATAATGATGATGATTCGATAAAATATTGTTTTTAGGTACACACGTTTTCATTTTTTATGTTCCCTCTTCCCTCCTCCCTGAAGATATTATTAATAAATGCTATTAATAGTAATATTAAATTGTTTGCAAAGAAAAGTTACAATTTATACAATCTGTGTTCTTCTGTCTCCTTTCTTTCTCCTCTGATGAAGTGAAAGCAGAAAAGTTTCCACTTTTTATTGTAATAATTTTCTTGTGACGCTTTCTCCACAAAAATAGACGAACTCGAAGGAGTTGAAGTAGTAATGACGATAAATTTATGTCGATAGAAGAAAAAAATTGTTCAGGATGGACGATGGACCGTTATTTACTTTCCCTTCTTATTGGTCATTCATTACCTTCAGGCGTTTCCGTTGCAGAAAGGAGAAAAATCTGTGGGGAAAAAGATGAAAGATATATCTTGTCATGTACTCAGTCAACTTTCTTCGACTATGAGAATATTGCAATTTTTCTATGTGAATATTTTTCCCTCCAAAAATTTTTTTCCGACGATACGATGATGATATGATGTGGAGATAAGATAACAACAAACTATTACTAGTACATTGTTGGAATAGAGTAGAGCATGAAAAGCATTTTTCTAATTCAATTTACCGAAACCCATCCATTATGTATGCATCGATTCACTACAAAAGAGAACACTGTAGTAGTTATATTGATAATTTGTTTGGGAGAAAAGTAGTCCGTATGTTGTACATGGACATGGAATGAAAACTACTTAATCGATAGGGATAAAAAATATTGTGCATACCAACAGAAAGTTAGCTATTTTGTGCTTGTTTGTGAATCGTGAACTTGAAAAAAGTAGTTTACTTTTAAAAAAAGGGTGTATAGAGCGAACCTTATCATTACTTTTGGTTAGCGAAACCCAAAAATCAGATTTTCTGAAATTATTGATTTGGCGTTGACCTTGGCTTTCAAATTTTTCAGTGTTTTCAAATTAAAGCAAATTCGTAAATGTTGATAAGGATTATTCAAACATTGCCAGATATATTGATATTTTTTTCAAAAATTTCTTCAAAACCCTATTTACAGTATGTATCATGTGTCAGTCAGACATATGTATTAAAAATTTTAATACGTCGAATATTGGTCATGAACGTAGTTAAGTTTAATATCTGTTTTGCAAAATCAAATCCATAAAATGGTGATTGTAATATAATATAAGCATGGATTAGGTGCAATTAATATATAAGAATTTGAAATGCATTTTTTGTTTAACATTTTAAAGTGACACAAGACAATCTTGCATCAAAAAGTACTTCTTAGAATAAAGTTTTCCTGAGTTTATGAGGTTTCGTTTAATATTCTATCAAAATTGAATACATGTATGCAACTTACGTAAATCTTTTATTTGTTTTTTATAAACCATTCATTGGGTTTCTCTACTCTGCAAGCTTTACCATGTTCCATCTACCTTCCTCAATTTTTAGTCCCAGTTCAATGATTACCATTACAGCGAATTACGTAATCAAACTGCACCTGAATTTTTCCCTTCCTCTTGCATTAAGACTCAAGACCAAGGCACGAATTTTCTACATCAAATTCATTCATTTCACTTACATATTTCATTTCAACAAAATTCCCGTGATTTATCACGATAAAAAATTGCTTTTACCTACATTTGCGGAAACCACTTTTCTAAAGCCACCCTCTCCTTCTAAATAAGTAGTATAAGACCTTAATTAGAGTGAATCTATACATATATCATGTACTTTAATATGAAAAACGCATGTTCTGTACTTTTATCAAAATTACAAGGTTGCGTGCAAAGCAAACATGCGCTTTTAGCCCGCTAGCTAACCAATAAGTACGTAATTCTGATGTAAATAGAAAAAATAGATGGAAATTGGCATTCTTTTCATGTAAGCCAAGCCAAACTAACTCCTCCACAAAAATACTAAAGGGTAAACTCATAAACTCATTGACCTTGAATTATTATTACGGAACGAAATTTTTTCCTTCATGTTCCATTACCATTCTGTATGCATGTAGGTAAGTAAAAAAATACTGTTGACGACTACGATTGACGACATGTAAGTAATTTTTCCAATTTTCATCGGATTACCTTACTTTGCAAAATCCCTTCAGATTTACTTTTGATGAAAATGGTAAACAAGCCAAGCCTTACAGGGGATTCCTGTAATGTTCATTTTGATCTTCTAATCCTTTAATACGCTAACGTCATTATTTTCTCCTGCGCTTAAAAATGAGCTAATCTCTTTAGTAAAACATGAGCAATTCCACACGCACACATACGATACACGATATTATGTATGTATGCCTTAGTCATTAATTTTCTGTTTGCATGACTCAATTTTCAATCCAATCCAAGCAAGGCTAAGCTTTTTGGATATTTTAGAAAATTACTCTCATCGCTCACGTTTTTAATGTGTTCTTCCTGAAGAAAAGAGCGTCTTTGTCATTGTCAACGCTTGATTTGAACACCTCCTTTCTCCAAGTCAAACTTCATTAGTTCTATAGACATAACTTTGCGCTTTTGAGAATCAAAATTTGGTTCTTATGCGTTTGCCTGTTTTGTCCGTCTATCAGTACACATGATGGAAAAAAGATGTGGATGTTAAAGATGGCATGAACATTCAAGGCGTAATTGGGAAAATATTTATAGATTTTCTGTGTTAATCGGCGTTGAGGAACTGCGTTAATAAATACGTTGACAATGAAAGGTTCACGTAAAATTTCCATTATACAAAGCTGGAATTCGACATAAAGGATACTTTTATTCAGAAAAATCTCTGAAAACGAGAAAATTATTCTATTATTTTATTTCTATAACAATAAATTTCTGATTTATGAATCATTTGCTTCTGTTATCTTAATGCTGATAAATATCTATCAATCTATATTGTTCTAATAATTATTAGGTAGGATCCGAATTCCTATCCTCACAAAGTTGCTGCGGCAGGTTTTCTTTCCCGAAAAGGAAAGTACCAGAAGACAAGTCAGAGGAGGACAAAGCTTTTATTGTTTGGATTTTACAAGAGAAAATATGTCAATATCCGCATTGTCACGTTCCAACATATCCTTCTGAAGTTATGTACACTTATTTCATCCGTCCAGAGTCCACAAGCCATAGCCATACTATTATATTCACTGGTCGTAAAGGGCGGTAATGTAGTGTGACCCAGTTGGACAGGAATGGCACTCCACTTCCACTCTACTCCACTCCACTTCTGCATGCATGTATGAATGTACATAGTTTATGAATGGTTTATGTAGTCGCATTATCGTTTCGCATGAGTGGAGAAGAGGGCAACAATATGTTTCATCAGGAATTCTTTTCCTCCTTCTTCTTCTTGTCTCATCAAAAAATATAGAGGAAGGGGAAAGTAAGAACGCCCTTCCATTACTATTTTTATTGCTATGATCACATCTAGTTTCGCCTCATTTCACCGCATCATTTTGATCATTTTCAAGAGGTTGTTGAGCACATCGACGGCATCCTTCTCGAGTCACCATTCACCACATCACATCACATAATCATCATCACCTCTTTTTTCCTTTCCTGCTATCCAACCCAAAAAAAAGTTTACTTTCTCTCCTTTACTTTCTCCATTGTTGGTTTTTTATGAAGGGTGAAAGGAGACCCCTTTTTTAAGGAAAGGGGAGAAAGCATATATAATATTATCATACCCTTTTCCAATTTGCTCACCAATATAATTTTTTATGTTATCATCATGATCGTCTCATCACATCGCATCTCATCTTCCAACCAATCTACATATTAGGTCCTTTTCCCTTCGCCCCGAAAGCTCAATCGTGTGAAGCTTTATGGTGTGTGATGAAGTGAAATGGCTCGCTCGAGAAGATCGTTTTCTCAATAGGTTGGCCATTTTTACATGTCAAGTTTGATTTTTAATAGTCGTTCATTATCATGGTAGAGATGGCCTACCCTCCTACAGCAGAGGAAGCGCGCAGGAGAGAAAGTGAGATTAAGCTGTGGCAATTTATGGAATTGTAGTATCAACATAGATTATCTTGGCTTTGTAACGTCACCGAACAAGATACTAGAAGAGTAGAACGTGACCCAGAAACTTTGTAGGAATCAAAATTTGCCAACTTGGATGCATGTATTTAGTTCACTTAATACTGTGACTGTTTTTGACAAAAATAACATTGGATCTGCTTTTTAAAGGAAATTATTCGAAATTACTATGTCAGCAGATGTCTCAAGGTTAGCAATAGCATTTAAAAGAAAGGCTCATGCGCCAGTCTAGAATATACATCGTTGAATAGGTACGATGAAATTAAAATTAAATTTGAATTTGGCGCATTTTTGAAGTCTTATACTAACTCAAGTCTTTTGTCTGAAGTCTTTTGAATTGCTTAGAAACCCAAGTTTAATCGCAGCTTTTTCGTTGTTCACGAATCTCATGAAAATCTACTTAACCTTGGTCTCTACTGGCCGGAAAAAGTTGGTTAAGCTAATATCTATGTATTCTGATTATTGACAGCCTTTTGTTAGTTCAATTACATCTCTTATCTATCTATGGTGGATTAGACAGACATACGGACATTATTCACGACATAAGAGACTAATTTCAGTTCTAGAAAGCGTGAGCCATGTATACACGGATAGAGAACCATGGCCATGTAGAGAGTTGAGTTTCGTGATAGCTTTTTTTACAACATTTATTACGTCTTTTTTTACTGGGTCATAGTCATGTTTGAATAGAGACCCAGAGCTTGTAAATACCATATCCATCTATCTGCAATCTATCTATTTAGGCTGGTTCTAGTTCTGCTGGTTTACTGGAACTAGTATGCATAAAATATGCATAATAAATCTTAAAAAATAGATAGAGTCCTCTCTCTTTTTATTAAATTTATATCCCCCGTTATGTATGCTCTTGTTTCTCTCCACAAGGCAAGGCAGGCAGGGAGAGAAAGAGAGAGTGAGCCAGTGAATCAATATTTAACTAAAGAAGATGGATATTTTTTACAATGAAATAAAAGTCACGTCCTTCTCCATTTTAATTAAAGTTCGAGAAGTGTATACATAGCAAGCTGGAAAAAATATGGTTGAATGAAGAAAGAGCATCCCCTTCTCCTCCCTCTCTTTCTGACCTGACGGATGTGTGATTTGATGCCTACAATTTTCTCTTCTCTAATTATCTATTCAATCGTTCCATTCCAGAAGCTGAAAAACATAATAGTAAAGGGTGAATGGTGAAAGTAGATGTGGATATGAAGTCAAAGTTACGTGACAATAAGGACAACGTGCTTCTCAAAAATGCCACGCCACGCCAGTGAGATACGTATGATGTGAATTGAGCAACTGAACTAGAACGAGGAGATGCTATTATTAAAAAGGCATTGGAACATGAACAAAGGGATATTTTTCGCATGAGCATCTTCTTTCACCCCTGCCTCCCAATTCCTGCAAAACTTTCTGTTTTTTCTTCATTTCGAAAAATGTTGTGTGATATCAAGCGTACACTTTTACTACAAGCTTACTCCACTCCACTCCCAAAACCAGATTTTTTTCTCCATCTCAATTTCCATTTGTGAAAATTAAACGGGAATACATGTATGCGTTATTTTTTTCATTCTCTGAGCTCGTTTCAAAACATATAATTTGAAGACGTCCTTTCCTATTCAGACTTCTGCAGTGGTGATGTGATAGTGGCACATAAGCAGTTTATTCATATGAATGAAAAAAATGAGCCTTCACTCTGACTTAAGTTTTATTCTGCCTGAATAAATAAAATGAAACAATAAAAATATAATATTCTTTTCTTTTACTCTACGCTCCATTTATTTCTCGGGTGAAAGTTTTAAAAAAAGGAATCCTTATTGATTATGTATCTTCTCTGGATATTTTTAGAATTTTGACCTGGAAACATTTAGTATTTAGTGCATACATACTACTGCGCATGAATTGTGAAAGGATATAAATTTCTACATAAAAAGAACGCGTAATATCATTAATAATGACGATGTAGATGATGATGATGATGTTGTTGTGCTTTCACCATGAAAAAAGCCTTTCAAAGAGCTTCGAAGAGAGACTTACCTTCCTTTACTAAGCCATTATGTTTTCTATTGGATTGGACGACCGGACCGAAACCGAACCACAGAAGCAGGAGCCAGAAGCATATAGAAATAGAATAGAATACACAGCTCTCAGCTCACCAACCACCAACCACATAAAACTCTTGAAGAGTTGAAGACTTGTGAACTTTTGTGGAGAAAGTTGAAGAGGAATATTTTCCCTATATTTCTCTTTCTTGTTTAACTTATTTTTTCTTGTTGTTGGAATGTTGGAAAGCACAAAAATATAATATTGTATTGTGTAGGAAGCCCTTACTGCACTAATGTATGAACTATGAACATCAGATCCAGATCAGATGGATACGAAAACAATTATTTACTCGGGTGGCGAAACACTCGTCTGATGTGAGATGCGATTCTCCAATTAACTCTTAATCAGAATCACTGTATTGCGTATTGTATTGTAATTGTATGGTCGACAAACAGACACAAGCCACAGATCATTTTCTTAGTTTAATATTTTTAATGGCTAAGGAAGCTCTATGGTTTACCAGACGGAGTCAGAGATAGAGAAGTACATATATTCTGTTGAAGAAATTAAGTCAGAGGAAAACTTTACATGTACCTTAAAAGTACGTAATTTTGGATATGTTTTATACTGCTCCATTATTTGAAATGATTAATTTTGTGGACATAATGACTCCTATCTGGATACATTCTACTTATACATTAAGTAGGTTGATGTTGATGATGAGGAACAAGACAAAAAGAAAAACTTTTTTTCCTATAGGCAAGGTGTTAGCTTAGAAAAACAACCAAAGAGTCTAAACTGTAGACTCTAGACTTTACTTTTCACTTCCATCCATCCATGAGGAAGAATTTAGTGAGGAGAAGAAAGACTCCAGGGTAAATTTAATTTACTTGATGAAAGTCTAACTTGAAAAATTAGCATGCCTTCCGGGAAATTTTTCCCTTTTATGTATAGTACATACATCGCCTCTTTACTTTTTAACGAGTATATTTACCCATTTAAAAAACAAACTCGAACCGAACTCGACTCGCGGGTAGCGGTAGTGTTTACACTGTATTAATAAATCTGTATTTTCTCTTCTGTCGTCATTCAGTGAGTCAGTCCTTCGACGCTTCATTACGACCTGTCAAGAATGCCAAGTATTTTTTGGGAAGAGGGAAAACATAAAAACTGTTTTTTTATTGTGGAAAAAGTGGAGGAGAAAGAAAATATGTCAAAAAAAAACAAAGTCGTCTTTCACACGAAAAGATAGACTGTAAAGCGACTCAGGACTCGGGCTTTTAATTGTATCGAGAAAAGACATAATGACAAAACGCAGGAGAAGGAAATAAAAAAATTGCAACAAAAAAGTCTTTCTTTCTCTCACTTTCCCTCACTCATTCCATTCCTCTGGAAAAAACTAACACCTTGCTCATATTTTTAAAAAAAATATGTATGTATGTACTTAAGTAAGTACTATTGGTTTGGTTTTGCTACAACTACTATGTCGAGGACAAATTCACATCAAAGGCGAGAGAAACAGAAGAAGCACTAACGTCATGATGAAATATAACAGTTGTTGTTTTTTCCTCTATTTGCGAAAAAAAACTAACAAAATCCATCCAGAAAGAAGAAGAGAGGAAGAGCGAGCGTAAGAGCGTCTAATGGTCGTTACAACAGCAGCAGTCTAATGTCACGGGTTGGATGTCTGCCACAAGACTGACTCATGAAAGTGAATAGAGCAGCGAGAAAAATATGAGAGAGAGAAAGAGTGAGCAGAGCACTTGTCGTTTCCTTCCCTCCTATCTACAATACACAATCTATTTTTCTCCTCTCTCCGAATGAAAGAAGTGCTAGTGCTCTTCTGTATGAGTTTACAAAGTACAAAAAAACTTTTTTTTGCACAAATGCGTGCGACTAACTAAGCTAAGGAGTCGGGAAAAGGTGGAGAAGAGGTAGAGAACAAGAAAAGCAACACTAGGAAAACAACAAGGGGAAAATAACAGCAGAAGAAGAGTGACTATTATTGTCTGAATTGCTGCTACTGCTACTGCTGCTGGTGGTACTGGACAAGTTAAAAAGCCAGAGAAGAAGTCAGTCGGTAGGCTTTTGCGAAATAGATGCCTAGCCTACGTATTACTTTATGATTATGGCTATGTCTATGACTTGTTATCCGTCAAATTTCCGACTCTTTAAAAAAATATTGCGAAGTGATAAGATGGAATATAAGAGGAGAAAATCAAACCAAAAAAGTAAACACATTTTAATTGTAAATTAGACCCAGATTATGAAAAAGTTGAAAGGGAAAGATTTGAATTTCAAATAGGGCTACCCAAGATTTTGCATTCTGTTCACGCTCGCTTTACTTCTCATCATCAAAGGACGGGATGTTACAGCAACTTTGAGAGGACTGATTTTTTAAAAAAGAAAGTTTCTGACTAAAACACAAATTCTACCGATAAAAGTCAAAATTCTATAGTTTTCGACTTTTGCGCTAAAAACTGACAACAAAGTTTTCGTTATTGTCATCTCAACTTTGATTTCTATCCTATTTTATTTCCATTATGAATTGAAAATTATTCGATTTTACTTTTGTTTACTTCATATTTCCCGAAAGCCATCATCTCGTTCACAGACGGACAACACTGGTATTTGGTATTTGCACTGGCATTTGCATTAGAGCCAAAGTAATTTTTAAACTATTTTTCAAACTACATAATATCACGTTTCTGATCAGACAGACATTTGCATAAGAATTAAGTCCAGATTCTAACATGAAGGCATCACTCTCGCGGATAGACGGACTATCCGACACTTTCATTTACATAAGAACCAATCTGTTTTATTAAAAAGTTTTGCTTGTTTCCCTTTTCCCCATGTAATATTAGACGGTGTTAGCAGCAGCAGTAGCATCAGCATTGAATATTACACTTGTCTAACCACAGCAGTAGCTGTACATGTCTTTACAGTACATAATATTTTCTTCTGGATGCAACACCACTTCCTCCCACATCATCCGTCCATCCATCCATCCATCCATCTGCTTTCTCGAGAGAGCTTTCTCATCTGGTGACTTTCTAGCCATTTTTTTCTGATGGCATTGCATGGCATGGTTTGGCATCGCAATAGCAAAAATGGCAATCCAAGCTGTAGCTGTACTACGATTATTATGCTTCTGTTTTCCAACCAACTCATAACAAGTCTAGTATAGACGTGGACCTGGGTAATAAAGCAGCATTTTCTTCTATTTTTTCGCGTGTGTGCTTCTTTCAAAATAGCAGGAGAGCAAAGCAGGCTAGGGCTAGACCCTCTGTGCATAATATTTTTCTCTCCGCAAGAAGAATGATAGGAAAATATGCTTTCCTTCTTTTCAGGGAAAAAAGCAAATCCCTAGCTTAACTTTGCCCATCATCCTCCAGTCCAACAACAGAAGCGAAATATTTTTATCTTGTGTGGGTAAAGGTATGCATAATGTGTACGTGGTGTGCATCCAACAATTTTTTTGCAAAAAAGGGTGCTTAGTGCTTGTGTGCTTGCCTTCGGAGCTGCGGAAGTTTTCGACAGCCTTACAAGCTACTACAAACTACACATACTACACACGAGTGATTCCCTTCCATTATTCCATTCCATAATATTACACCGCATGAACTTGACTTATGTGAGCACCTCATAAAAACGGGAAAGACATGGAAGAATGGGCTATTCCATATTCGAATGAATTCTCCTGCCAAGAAAATATATCCTTGGCTTTGGCTTGGCTTGCCGACAATGCAATGCAATATACCGGGTCGGCTTTGGTTTGACTACATAGGCTTATAATATTCTTCGGGGAAAAGGAACGTGAGTCGAATGGGCTGGCTTATATGCTTGGACAAGCAAAGCAATATTGTATGAAGACCTCTACGATAATTATATGAACTATGAACGTGTGGAAGCATCGTCGTCGTAGGACAATATTGGAGAAAATGAAAGGCATTTTCTTGAGGAGGGAGGAAGGAGTGGAATTGGCATGTGGGTGATGTTAGCACCTGTCCATAGCATTTATAATAGTTATTCTGGGAGGAGGTGGACACGTATGTAATTAAAAAGGAAAATGGCGAGCCTACCTTACAATCTACAGCCATACAATCCCCTTTTATTTTCACTGACCGTGTTTTATGAGCTAATGGCCAAGGATATAAAAAAATCTTTTTTCCCGTCTTTTCTTGGGGGAATGAACGTTTGCCTTTGCAATTATATTTTTCTGAGAAGGAAATTCCTGTGGAGAGCCCTAAAGCCTATTTATAGTGTTGTCCTGTTGTTGTATTGCGTTGAGTTCTATAGAAAAAAATTAACAAAGCTCGGCTGAGTTGACGTCGACGAGTCGACGGTCAATGCCTGTATTAACCACACACGGCACGACTTTTTATTTGACATTAAAAGATACGAATGTATAATAAATTAAAAAGGAGTTTTCCCATGTTTTAGTAATCTAGATATGATTTGAGGGCGGTAGTAAAAAGTGGGAAACAAATTCCGAGAAGTAAGTAGAGGGAAAGTGATGGAATTTGTATTTTTGGAGAAGCGGATGGTTCGGTGGAGGTTGTGGTGGTGTCGTCTTCTTCAACCATAGCAAATACGGAAATGTCAAGAGCACGCTCGTCGTCACAGGGACGCATGGGATTCCTGTGTGGGGCAAAAAGAGACACTTATAATGGCGTTGTTTACTTTTCCTTTTTTCTATTCATTTGAGTGCACTTACAACTGGGACGTGACGTAAAATACGTTTCTAGGGGTCTCCTTTATGGCGCTATTCTCGCAAATTATGTTGGCCAAAGTTCTACTTCTCAGAGTGGAGAGCTGTAGGGGAGTGAAGCTGCCTTCGTGAGTGAAGAAGAACCTATCCCCATTCTTGAGACTTTTGAACTGCTTGCCCTGTAGGCAAACGAATGTGGGGCCTGATAGCCCAGTTGCCACGGCAGTCTCCGACAATCCCCCCGTGTACAAGTCAATCTCCTCTGGGGACTTATAAACCTGTTTAAGTTTGGCCCACGTCACCGCATCAATATCTGCTGGGGTAGCATCCCACGAAGTAAGTGGGTCGAGTCCGCAGTGCTTTCGGAATGCGTTGTAGGAGGGGATCCCGTGATCTCTGCCTCGTTGAATATTTCTAGCGGCCAAGTCCTCCCCGATTTTTGTGACTTTGTCCATGAACAAGTAGTTGGTCATGTCCTCGTGGATTTCCCTGTCGAAGGCCTGGGCTCTTTGTCTAAAGAGGCCGTTGAGAATTTGGTCGTAACCTGTAGTACCACTCTCCTCGTCTACTTTTTTCACGACTCGGTCTGAGATCAAGTAGTTGTCTTTCACACGGTATGAGTCGACTATACTTCCACCCATGAAGAGTTCAATCAGCCCGTTTACCAATGTGTGTCCGAATCGATATGCGGCGGTAGAGAAGCTGTTGAAGATGGTGGGATTTTCAGAGGAATTGTATTTGGTGTAGGTGGAAGGGTCGAGTGGAAGTTGTAAATCATAGTCTTTCATTGCTCTGTCCCCGAGGATGGCAGGAAGGAATTCGGAATATGTTATGCTTTGGAGTTCTGCTCCAACAATGCGTCTTGTCTCCTGGAATAAAGTTTCATCGTCCCAGTCCTTTCTTAGCTC